>JALJEE010001758.1:0-14392 GCA_023231475.1 Seison nebaliae | reverse complement strand
GTACGAATTTACGTCGCACGAGTCCTTACTGCCACTTTTCAGAATTGGAATTATAAGGAACTTCCTAAGAGTCGAATAATCCACCTCATCATTAATTATACGATTTATATGGGAAACTATCATTTCGAACAGTGACGGATGGATATATGACCATAAAAAGCAAAATTTGCTACCATAAAAATTGGTTCTTCTATCCTTATTTGCTAAATTTATTATTATTCCTTATCTACATTTCACGCCCAATCTTCAACATTAAACTACTAAAGAAATGAAGAATTTTGCAGATGAAGAAGAATGGAGGAAATTTTTACCACCAAATGAATTCCTTCCTCAGGAATTCCTTGCAACATCTGCACCATCTTCAACTAGATCATCAATTTTCAATAAGAAGAGAAGAATTTCTTATCTATTATTTTGGAAATTTAGACAAAGAACAACTGAAAAATAGGCATTTTTTTAAATGTCCGGTTGATTATTATCAATTATATGTTATAGCTATGTTAATGACTGATTATCTCGTTTCTCCATTTCTAATTATAATGAAAAGGAAGACAAAATCTTTGTATAAAGAAGTCTTTCAAATATTGATAAATGTGTTTGAAATTGAGCCGTTGTCCTTTATTTTGGATTTTGAAATTGGCGAAACATTTCGGAGTAATTAGTAATTCAAACAATAATTAGGAAAGTATCTTTCGCAGAACTAACAATTTAATAGAAAGGAAAAAGACACAATTTGAATTGAAAAAGACATTGAACCGTCCATCATTGATATTTTTCGAGAATTCGTTGATAAAATGTTTCAATTATTAAAAAATGCAAATGGATCGTTTCCGAGGTACGCGGTGATTTCGTCACCCTTCGATTTGCTCGCCTTGTTTTTCCAAATTCGGACATTTCGTGGCCTTTTCAAACGGACAGTTCGTCACCCTGTTTTCCTAAAAACGGTGATTTTGTCACCCCGTTTTCTTAAAAGCGATGATTTCGTCACCCTTATATAAAAAGTTTTTAGGAAATTTCAACAATTCGGTGATTTCGTCACCTTTTTTCCTTAAAAACGGTGATTTCGTCACCCTGATTTTTTTACTGTAAGTCTGTTAATTTATCCAAAATTGTGGATTAAAAATGTTAGAGTTATTAAATAATCACCAGCATTTCTTAAATGCGACCATTATATTTTCATTTGGGTCTTATATTTGTCGATTATGCATATCATTACGGAACTATGGCTAATTTTCTACTTTAAGATTGGATCCAGTTATATTGAAATTTGAAATTATTTCCAATGAAACTGAAGCAGTATTTCCTTACGAACATTTCGCAGATGTCCCGGTTTGTTTCCATCCACCAATTGTTCTTCCCTCCGTCAATCATCTTTCTTCATCTGAAAACACGAACCCGAATTTAAATGCTGAATGTCAAATTGTCACTACTACAAAAGGTAAACGGAATGAAAGTAATTGTAAGAATGAAAGTGCAGGAAGGGGGAATAAAGAATATGACGATGAGGATAGTCGACACCCGCGGACGCGTTAGTCACAATTTACTCGTCTGATACATCTGACGAGCCAATTTCTGAGCTATTCGAAAACAGCGTGAACGTAGAAGCCGTCATTGAAAAAAACAATGGGAATAAGAAATTGTACGCTGGTACATTGCGTAATATTAACCAGAAAAAACCTCGCAAGTCCAACAATTCAACAACGAATTAAAATAAAATTCGAAATGTCACAAAGAAACGACACTGTCCTCCTGTCTGTAGTGGAGAGTTAGCCAAAGAGCTAAGGGCGGTAGTGAAGAACAAAGAACAAGCAACACGTCGAATTGTGTTGGGTGGTTTATCCAGATCGACCGACATGTCCAAAATTGAAAGCATTTTGACATCAAGAGGAATCTGTTGTCGTCAAATATCTCGGATTGACAAATTGAATGATGAAAGTATTCTCAAAAATGAAACTGCGAAATTCATCGTCGTTACCAGTAAAGAGAACAATTAGTTAGAAGGTAATGGACCCCTCATTCTGGTCTAATGGTTTATCTGTTCGACCCTATTTCTCTAATAAGGACTCAATAGACTTTCTCAAGAAAAACTGTACTAATCATCGGGAAAAAATTGTAACTGCGGACCAGTGACCACTTCCGATGGAAACAGTGAAGGAAGGTCTCCTTGAAGGAAAAAGTCTCAAGAATAATCGACATACCTGTGTTCTAATTTTAATCTCCATTTTTAGTGTAAATGCCCACAAGGTATTTGTTTTTTTTATCCAGTACCTACCTGACATCTTGTCATATGACATCATTCTCTTACAACAGACCTGGTTAATGGAGCTCCTAATTCATCTAAGGAATAATATCGTCTCACACACATTATTTTTTCACCTGTTATACCTCCTAAACGCATTACGGGAAAAGGTCGTTGTCCGTTTGTCAAACTATTTTGATAAGAAAGAATCTTCAACCATTTAATTTCAATATCAGATTTTACACTTTTCAATGTATATGAACATTGCACGAACCAAACTCGTCTAATCTACGAAATACTGAATGAAGTTGATAATTTTGGACATAATCGAGTGAAGGGTGTGTTCGGTGGAGACTTTAACTTGCCGTTCTTCGACTTGTCGAAATACCACGTATTTGCCAAACTAAACAATTTCTCAAAGTTTTTCTCTCTCAATTTCAATATCTCTAATTACAATATTAATAATTCGAATTTCCTATTTCCATCGTTCGAGCAGTGCGATGAATTCAATACACGTGTTAAATTCTTGCCCGAATTGTTGGATTTTACGATACGAATTACGATATAATGTTTCTGCAAGAGACCTGGATCTTCTCATTCCATTTAACTCTCTCCAGCGATTCCTCCTAAGAGCATGAATGGTAAACGAAGATGTTCCAATTTCAGAATATATTCCGAATCTATCTGTTCGATCGAACTTGCTTAATGTTCAATAATCTACCTCGTTATCAACTATACGATTGATGTGAGAGACTATCAAGTCGAAAAATGAGGAATTTAGTCATGCAATGTGGACATAAATATGATAGATTTAACATAAGATTTGATAGAGCAAGTCGCACTTCATCACTACTTATAGGAACAGAACGGAACGTTGTTTGCCACAATTTCTTGTAATTCATCAGAAGTATGTTCGTATTGAATTAACGATTGGTGTTATAATAAATTAACGAATGAACGCCTCTTCTGAATATTCTTTTTTCGTCATTCATTCGAATTCTATTATGTAAAGTTTTGTCAGAAAAGAATCGACTAATTGAATTATTATTATTAATTAACAATTAATTAAAAAAATATAATTTATCTTATTGACATCTCTACCTTAGACCAATCATAATGAGTGAAAACCCGTTTTGGCACATACGAAAATCGTACAGATTGAAAAGATCATAATTTTGAAGATTTTGATTCGGATTTGAAATTTGAACAAATTTAAAGTTTTAGGCTACAAGATAAATTTGTTGATTTAAATTAATTTTCAATTCCAAAATTACTAAACGGACATTAGTGGAAAAAAGAAGAAATATTAGAGATTTATTTCGAAACGAAACTGGAATGAAATCGTTTAATAATCTATTCTGTATCCATATCACAGTAAAGCTGTTGAATTTGATCTTAACCCAAACTTATTTCGTTCCTGACGAACAGTGGCAGAGTTTAGAGATTGCACATAAATTAGTCTATAAGTATGGTTACGAGACTTGGGAATGGCAATGTCATATACGGAGTTATCTCTTCCCGTTGTTGTTCGCAATTCCTTTGAAGATTCTCCAGATATTGTCTCTCGACTATCAGATATGTGTTATTTGGATTCCATCAATTCTCATGATTATACTGTCGATAATTTCCGATAAGATTTTCATGAAATTTATTTTTGTCGAATTTGGAAAAGAATTTACAAAAATTTTTCTTCTATTAAATACTTTCAGTTGGTACTCGAACTTCATGTCATGTCGTCTACTGGTGAACCAAATGGAATTAATTTTGTTCCAAATAATTTTCGTAAAATTATTTCAATTGACAAAATTGAAAAAATTCAATTGGAAAACCTTAAATTTAATGATAATTCTCGTCGTTTATGGTCTTCTCATTCGTCCAACTATTCTTCTACTTTTCCTGCCAATTCTCTTCTATTTTGCCATAACATTCCTCAGGAAGGACATCTGGGTCTTCTTTCGACTTCTATCTCATTCAATATTTTTCGGGTTAATTTTTTGTTAAAGTAAATTTCATTTTATATTTACTCAGAATTATATCATTAATTTGTTTCTGGATGATCGACGTCTATTGTTATGGGAAATTTGTTTTTCCTTTTTGGGAATTTCTTCGATTCAATTTCTTCTCCAATGGAGCTAATCATTTTGGAACGAATCATCCGCTTTGGTATCTGTTTAATGGTCTACTAACAATTTTGTTTACACAAACCTCATTCTTTCTTTTCGGATTATTCGAATTCATAAGAAATCGAAAGAATCATAAACAGAATATAATAAATCTATCGATTTGTTCCATAATTCTAATTATTGTCATGTTAAGGTTATTATTGGTTTATTTAAATATCATTCAAATTAAGTGTTCAAATTTAGTTCAGTTGGTCATAAAGAATTTCGTTTTTTGAACGGAATTAATTCACTTCTAATTCTAATCAATTCGATCGGATTTCAACGGATTATAAATAAATTTCCAGCAATTGGAGTTAGAATTATAAACTTTTATTTTCGTAAATTTTATTTTCCAGAAATTTCTTTTGACTGTTACAATTATTAGTAATGTCGTTCTTTATGGATATGTCACTCTCTTCCATCAACGTGCTCCAATGTCAATGAGTAAATATCTTCACAATTTAAATGAAGAGAATACGAATGTTCTATTTCTCACACCCTGTCATTCCACACCATATTATTCATATGTTCATAAAAACTTGAAGATGAGAATGTTAACCTGCAATCCTCCACCCAACGTCAAATCAAATTCTTCGAAATATATCGATGAAGCTGATCAGTTTTTTCGCAATCCTCTTGAATGGTTCGATGGTCATAGATCGAACAAACTAAATGGAAACACAAAAATGAATTTACATGATTTTACTCATGTTGTCATGTTTGAAAATTTGTTTGTTAGATATCATCGGATGTTAGAGAAATCATTCAAATGGAAATTATGCAAAAGTTTCTTCCATTCACATTTTCCTATTTCTTTAAGACAATCCTCCCAAATGGTTTTGTTATGTAAAATTTCTCTCAATAAATAATCCTTTCCACTATTTAGAATTGTAGGCATTTTGGCTGTTGCAATTTTTGCAACATTTCTTTTAAAACTTCCTGCCCTTATCACAGGTATGAGAATTGTTCAGTTTACCATTGTTCTCGATGATGATTTTCTGGTTCGTTATTATGGTCTTTAAGGACGAAGTGATCTCTTCCAGAAGTGCGTGTGATTTGTCGGGTAAGATGAAGGAGTTGGCAAAAGATGACAATGTCTCCTTTAATTGAGACATGATTTGCACGTTTGAAATTATCTTGGGAGCGGACGTTTTGATCGATTTCCTCGTCTTTTGGTGGACTGATGGGAGGATCCTGATGTTTCCCGTTTGGAGCGACTGGATTGACTGTTACTAGGGTGATGATGAACGGTGGTTTTCTTCCTTGATTGGAAGAAGCATTGATAGTAGATATATTGTATAGTAGATATATGGACTTGTATGTGTATTGGTGAGAGACATACTATTTTTCATATTTTCATTCGATTAAAACTTATTGAAATTGGGAAAATAAATGCCGATATGATTCATAATAATTTATTATAGAATAAAGGGGAAAATTCCTCGGGCAGAAAATTCTTCCGAAAAAACATTTTTGGTCGGGGTTGATTATAGAATATTAATTATAGATAGATAACAAATAATCCTAGTTTTAAATAGTATATTTATTTTTAAAATTAAACAGATTAAGGTTAAAAATTGAAGGATCTTAATATTCTTAATTATTTTATTTAATTTGACGAATAAATACAGATTTTTAATTCTTCTCTACACTTTTACACATTTTTAAACTTTTCGGGAGAATCATCCTTCAATCAAAAAGTAAATGATCCAAACGATCCAAAAAGTGAGAACATTATAGAGAGATTTGTTTAACTGGAAATTACTTAAAGTTCGAAATTTCAAATTTAGATTTATTCTTGAAATATCGATCAAGTTTCAATTTAACCATTAATCAAGGGTTTTAATAAACAAAATATTATGGACAAGTTTAGTGCAGTTAAACAAGTTTATTCATCTTTCTCATCCATCAACTGCACTTGCAACAATTTGAGTCTTTTTTCTATCAATTTCATTTCTTTGATTATCTCTTTCGTACTTTTACTGTTATCGAAAGATTTCTCATGATTGGAACTAACTTTGTAAATGGTTTCTTGCAATGCATCTTCCTGACGAACTTTTTCATTATCCTGTTTCGTTCCTTCCGAACCTTCTTTTTCCTTTTCTTTCTCCTTCTCTTTCTCCCTTTCCTTCTGCTTTCCATTGTCATCGTTATTCAAATACTTCTTTGTATCGATTAAGATAAATCCACGATATAAACAAGACGGACATTTCACTTTAATCTTAATCATTTGCATATCGTCTATAGTGATTTGAGTAAGAGAATTGTTCGATTTAAATCCTTGTTCCTCATTAGTCAGTCGATCATTCTCTTTCATCTTTTTCTCATTTTCAACATTTTTTTTACTACTTATTTGTGTCTTGTTATCCCTCTCCTTATTCACCTTTTTGCTCTTCAACTGTCTCTCCTTCATAACAATTTCACATTCTTCTTTTAAATCTTCCTCGTCTGAACTTGAATGTTGTGGCATATGTTCCACCAATTTATTAAAATTGTTTCCATTAAATGATGATTGCTGTAATTTATTGGGTGGCATTTTCATTTTTTGAAATTGACGTTGTGGTCTTCTTTTTTTACGGAATGTATCCTGTAACTGAAATTTGTCTTTGTGTAATTTATTTTTATTCAAATTATTCCTCTCGATAAATTTGTGATCGATTCTCGGTTGGTGTTGGACCTTCTGCTCTAATTCACATTCCAGTAAAGTTGGTTGTAATTGTGGACGGTTACATATTTCAGTAGAGAAGTTCTCATTCGTTATTTCGTGAAGACCTGAATGTCCATTGTCATTCATATCATTATGGAATTCGAATGGACTTATTATACAAACTGGATCAATTTCTGAAAATTTGTCATGACCATCAATAGTTTTATCTGATTCAGTTTGACAAACTTGATTAGAGAAAGTCTTTCTAGGTTCATTTATCATAATTCTTTTCTCTGGGGCTCTCATGAAGAAATTCGAAGGATCGACATTATCAAATTTATCATGAATTGCTTTCGCTACGATTTTCATGATGGAATTATTATTCGAATTATTTGGAACATTTGTTATTTCTTCAATTTTATTGTTCTCTATTATCTCTTCAATCGGTTCGTTACCAAATGATTCTGTAAAACATCGATCACTTTTGTTATTCTCTTCATCTTCATCACATTCATTTTCAGTGTCGAAACGATGTAAAATATCAGAATTATCGATATAACATTCGTTTCCTACTCCGTTGTTTTGAATCAAATCGTCCAAATTGAATTGGGTAAATGATGCATTGATTGTGGATAAGGAATCGGAATTCTTTGTTGAAATTTCTTGGAATGTATGATCGTCCTCACTAATGGCATCGGATGGTTCTTTATCGATTTCTTCAATTATCATCGATCGTCACGAATTTTGATTATCAAATTTTTTTTATAAAAATTCCTTCTTTACTTTTTAAAGGAAAGATGAATGAAATGAATTAAAAATTGATGCAAAATGAATTGTTTTGAACTACTTCGTATTTCTATTCGTTTACTTTGCTTATCCCAGAGGTTTTTCAATTAACAATCGTAATTCTATTAGCTAAAATATTTTGCTTTATTAAACTCTACTTATTTTCTTCCTTGACTATTATTTGTACTGTATAATCATTATTTCAATTACTTTGACGGAAAACTCGATAATATTACTTTTCAATTTTCACGGAAATATCAACATTACCATTGGAGTTTGAATGAAGTTGATTGAAATCGGTAATATAGTTCAGAATTAGAAAATGAAGATTTTCTTATATCTTAAGAAATAATTTTTATTTAGACAAATAAGATTTAATCTAATGTCAAGATATTTAATTTTTCTGTCTTTTCTGCTTTAACCAATTTTGGATTTCCCTTTGCAGGTCATTCATCGGTTCTAACATGTCCTCATTCAATTCCTGACGATTAAATGGATCTTGATTCACATTTAACAAATGGCGGACAATTACACTTCTGTCCATAATTTTCCCACTCGTCGGTAATTTAACCGGTTTCAACATTAACGTATTCATCAAAGGATCTAAATAATTATCTGGTGCGTCCGTCGTATCCATTTCCAATTCCATTTTCTCTGTATATTTCTCTTTCACCAACTCAGCAAATGCTTCGAACATTTCTAAGTTTGCTGCACCGATTCCACCGAATAATCGTTTTTTCACCGTTTCATATAATTCAGGTGAATATGATCTCTTTATATTTTAGGAAGAATTGAATTGAAAAAAATAATAAAAAAGAAAAGAAACTTCATCAGATGCCAATGCTAGAGCGAATTGATCAGATTGAATATTTAAGAGAATATCGATCAATTTTCCCATCATTTTTCCTGCGTCAAATTTCAATTCTCGGAGGACTAGCGGATCGAGTGAATCAAATTTCTTACTACATAATTGCGATAAATTCCAATTTAACATGGACGCAATTCGATCGATGAGTTCCGGTGCGATAAATGGTTTGGGTATTCGACGAGTCATATACTCGAACATATCCACCAAATCTGTCGTGACTGGAACATAAAATTTAACATTCCTCTCATCCGTATGCAATTGGGTTTCTTTCGTTTTCCGTTCGTCTTCTGTTAATTTATTCCATTCCGTTCCATTCTCTTTCAATTGACGGATTTCCATAATCCGTTGGACGCATTCCATACACTCGTCCAATGTATATGTCGTATCATTCATGAGCATATTGACGAATTGGACGAATTGTGTTGGATTATTCTCGGCATCTTGTACCACTGTTTGTTGATATGTTGATTCTTTCCACAATGTTTTCATGAGAATTGTAATGAAATGACGAATATTGAATTTATCATAAAATTCATTACTTCCTCCAAGCCGTTCGACTCGTGTAAAGAATCGTAGAAGACCGATAGTTAAATGATTTTGAGCTAAAATGTTGTTTAGTAACAACTTCCAGAAAACGATGCTAGCCGGTTGAACGTCGGGGGAGAGATAATAAAGAAGTTCAACGAACTTCCCAATAATATATGGATTTCTCACATAATTTATTCCGTTTAACAACACAACACATAATGTGGGGAGATCGATGAGATAATTCACATTATCCTCGACACATTGCTTCATAAATTCATAATGTTCTCTATACGAATATAAGAGAATAGTGATGAAATGATCTTTTCAAATTAAAAAATAGTAAACTGAGCTAATCCTATTAGGACATCTGCGACACTCTCCAAATACCAGTCAGGTAATTGACTAAATGTTACCGTATTATTTGGAGTGTCCAATGGTAATTGAATTGACGCAAGTTGACGAACATCGATGTTCAGATGTTTCAATAAGAAATTTATTTGTTTCTGGATGAATTTGAGTATTCCAGTTGTCAATCGAGGATTCTCCAATATAATAAAAGATAACGAATCGTGTTCATGTAATTTCTAATTGAGAAATGAAATGAATTAATTGGAAAAAGAAATGATATGAAGGTCATTCATCTAATTAAACTGTTGTAAGAGTATCTCAATTAATGTTAATTAAATGATCGATCGATAGAAAGAAATTAAATTGAGATGTCTCTAATCGATCTATCGATCGATTTAGAGATCAAGTGGATGATAAGAAGGATATGAAGAAGAAGTATAGGCGTTACATCTCTCACATACTATTCGACAACAATCACAATCGATCAAGTTCAATCGTTCAAGCATAGCGGAAACAGGATTAATCGGTGAAAAGAGCATCCTCCTCTCTCAACATGACGTCATTGAAGGAAAATGTTAAATTTAAGGTAGCGTGCTCATTCTCATATCATTGATCATAACTTTCAAAACAAGAAAAGAAACAACCAATTTCATCCTCTTATTTTCATTCTTAAACATTCAATTGTTAAATATATTACTTCCTCACAATGGGTTCACATTCTCCTCATTAATTTCATCTTATTCTAATATCGAATCCTTATCAGCATTCAATAACCAACAACAACAACAATGGCCCTTACCACAACAATTCAATTCTCAACCACAAACACAACAACAGAAACAGGAAGCATGGAGACGTCCACATGTCCCATTTCAAATTCCTAATCAAAAACTTCATCAGTTTCTTTTTCATTTTTCTTCTCGACATTCTTTTTTTTATCTTCTTCAGAACTTCCACAAACTTATTAGATCATGCTTTCGGAAAGAATGTAACAACATCTATTAGTTCAGCTAAAGGAAGCTTCTATGAAGAGATGTTTGATGGACCGATGGAATTGAGCGGTGCTCCACCACCAGTTGCTGAAGCTGATCCATATTCAGCGACAGCAAGTTCTTTTAAATTCATTCGACATTAATCTAATTTCTGAAATAGATATCTTAGCACAAGCTGGCTATGGAAAGATTGCCAATGCATATAATCAGATGACAGTAGAAGCCAAGACGACAAATAATCAACGTCATCGACAACAATTCCCGGGCACCCAACCAAAACAATGGTAGATTAGTTTATAAAGTAATTGATGATTCTCTATAATAAATTCCTTTCTACCTTCCACTTTGACTTGTAGAAATCATTAAATCATGCCAATCATCATTATCGAGAAAATCATTTCCATATTGAAAACTTTTTTTCACATAAATCTTTCATCTACTTTTTAATTACAAAATAAAATTGTTCTTTTCTGATATACATTAATGAAAATTGTCGTCCTGTACAATATAGTTCTTAACAAACTTTTCTTTTTTTACAATTCACATCCAAAACATTTTTCATCCAAACTTACGATAATTTAATGTTTTGAAAATAAAACTTTTCCTCATCGTATTCGAAAAATTGAAAAATAAATGTAATACTCTAACCTTTAAGGTGCGTTTAGCTGAGAGTAGTTGCTGTTGGGGGACGAACCGTCCTCTCTTTTGTTCTTCTTCAGCTAATTGAATCTCACTTTCCAATCTCCCCAATTGTTCCATCAATATTCTTTTATCCGACATCAACGGTTTTATTGCTAACGATTGGCAGTGTAGGGCGAAAAAGAACATTTCTGTATGAAAATTCGGTTTCACATTTTTCTCCTTATCTGAAGGAAAGAATGCAACAAGATTAAAATCAACAAAATGAAAGTTGATAAAACTTTGAAAATCTTCTAAGAAATTTTTCATATCGTCAGTTTCCGTTAGAATTCTGATACAGTCATCTTCCACATCAAATCGGTTATGCTTACTATGCATATATTGAATATCGACCTGTTCAAAATTCACTACAAAAATTAGTGTTTTAATATAATTTTAACTTTATCGAACTTAATCCGATCCATAAATTGATAAGCGATGGACAACATATTAAAAAAGAATAAATCCGATCCAGTTAGCGACCCAAATGGATTTAATAACGAATACACCTATCATAATCCATTGATAATTGAGCGGGAGTAATTGAAAAATATTGTAAACTTGTGACTGATTCCGACCTTTGTTGCATGATAAAACTTTCGATAAATATTTCAAAGTTTTTTCTCTCGTTTCTCCATTTCGGAAGAAAAATTCCAAAATATCAAATTGAAATTTCTAATTGATGAATATATTGAAAAAAGAATTAAAAAATGAACGAACCTGAATTTCTGCAAAAATTGGAGCAATTTGTTCATTGGCTAATCGATGTTGATCTCGTCTTCTCCTTTCGAATTTATTGTTTGTGATATGAATCTGGAAGGAAATGAATATTTCGATTGATGGGAAGAAAATGTTAAACAGAATTCAAATATAAATTGAATATTGGTGATAAAGCTGAAGTGAGAATAAAGTCTAATCCAGATGTATCATTCCATATCATCGAATCGTCTCCTAAAAAGTTCTCAGAATTTGCTACCTGAAACGAGAATGAGATTAGTAAGAATTATCGTTTAAAAAGATAGGACCATTGAACAGAATGGAAATTTATTGCCGACAGGAAATTTCACTAATTCTAAAATCAATTGATATACTGCTCGACGATAACTGACTGAGCCATTAATTCCCTCATTAATTGGAAGATTGAGATCCAAATGAAAATTGGAAGAAGTGACAAAAATATGTCGCAAATGTTGCCATAAAATAGTGATGGCTTTATTATCATCGAAATTGAAGAATACTGAATAATCAGTAAAAAATTGAGTTGTTCGTCTATAGTTGAAGAAGAGGAGATTGGATGTCAGAAAGGAGAAAGTATTTGGTATAAATCTTTCTTCAATAAATTGATTGTTTGCTACTGCATTGATCAATGGAATAATAATTGAGAGAAATAATTGATGAGAATCATTTTCCATCTTCTCCTCATACAATCGATTATAACAATCGAACAAGTAATTCATAATCAGTAAATTACGTTTTATTATTTTCTGATAATTGTTCTTTTCCATTTCATCTTCTACATCTCTCACACAATTATTCAACAAACTCAACGATTCTTTTTGTAACGAAATATAATTCCTGTCATACGTCGTGACCGATAACGACTGTTTTCTACAGAAAGTTCCCATATATAACATATATCCCAAAAACGAAAAAAACAATACGAACTCGGCACGTAAACAATCTGCAAATTTTTCTAATAAATTTCCCATAATTACTTCTAAAAATTCGAAAGCATTTCATTCCAAATTTTATTTAAAAATTCAAAACTTTTTTGATCATTATTTCTACGGCAATCTTTCTCGTTTAAATCGAAGAGAAAAATTTTCTTGTAAATTTTCTTTAATTTCTACAAACAAAAATTTTGATGATGCAACTCACAAAGCAAAAGAACTTCATCTGTTACCAAACTGTTTCTTCAAAAGTAGGAGAGAATGTCGTACTATCAATATTAGAAAGATGATGAGAATTTTAACCTCGATCCTTCACAATTTGTCATCTCCACATCAACTGTCTTTGGATCTTTCATTTTGACAAAATTTATTGCAAAAACTTTACGAAACTAATTCAACAATCTAAAATATTCGAATAAATTTATTAAAGCTAATAATTCATTTGCATGTCTCCACCAATAATGTTTTAAAATTATTACTTAATTGCGAAAAAATTTTATACTAGAATTCTAGAAAATGTTATGAAAATTTTTGTAACATGAAAAAAAGATTATAACCAAAAAATGGGAAAAAATTTTAAATTGAAATAGATAAAGAAATATTATTTTAATATGAAACTGAACCATTTAAATGGATATCACCAACTTATTATTATTTTATTGATTAAATTCCCGTCGGGATAAATTAGAAAAAAGTGAAAAAAAAGTTTGATCTTCACCGATATTGATTAATCGGTGTAATTCAGCGTTTTATATCCAGCGTTAATTCAGAATCCATATCCCTTGGCATAGAAACTGCGGGATCCTAGGAAAAAGTAAAATCTCTTAAATCCTCAATTTGAATCTCACGCGATAACCCGTAATAACGAACGGTATGCGAAAATACCGAATACTCACATAGAAATTTTTTCGACCAACCTCGGTCGAGTTAGCTTGGAAAGGGTTAATATACGTTAATAATACGTACGCTGATAATAACGTTAATTTATTTTTAATTTTTTCTGACGTTAATTAAATGTGTATTATATATATATATATATATATATTATAGAGTAATTATAGATGCTAACAATAACTTCTTTTTTAAAGTTGATAATGAGAGTTTTCCATCAGTCTTCGCTTATGCTGATGACATTCTCATTTGTTGTAATAATGTGAAACAATGTAAGAAACGAATTGAATTTATTAGTTCCAAGTTATCTGACAATATTATAAATAATTAAATATTTTCTTGTGAGAGATGTATCGTTTGTAATCAAGAGAAATCGAAAATCTTAACAGACATTTCTCTTTCTTCCATGGATGGGGATGTGAAAAAATTAGTTGAGAAGAAAGTAATTTTTCTGGGTATGACAATTGATAATAAGAAGAAAAGTTCAGCGACGACCGATGAAATTAGATGTAAGTTTCTTAGATCTTTTTATTCGTTTCATCATCGTTGCAAATATTTCTCGATTGAATTGAAGATCAACTTA
>JALJEE010001751.1:0-32090 GCA_023231475.1 Seison nebaliae | reverse complement strand
TAAATAGGAAGAGATAAATGGAAAAAAGGCACTTCTACTATTATTCAGAAAACCACATTTACATCTTTCGATTCTTCAAATCTTGAACATCAATAAATAAATATCTATTTATTTTAATTAACATCAAGGAATTCTACAATTACACCAACGAAATGTGCTTGATTTAGAAAATTGAGGATGAATACGAATGATGCCCTAATAAAACTTATCTGAAATGTTTGAGAGAAAACGAGATATTTCGAAGAAACCAGTAACTCGGATTAATTTTAACGTTCAAAAGGTAAGCCCAATAATTTTCTATTCGGGAAACGTAAAACGGATATTTTGATGTTCAACAACATGTTCTTCAACTAATTTCATTATGATTACTGTTTATTGGAGTCGATTAAGTTTATTCGGAATTCGATTAGAAATTTGATGGAAACTCGTTCCATCTGGTAGAGATTGGCGGACGGAATAATTGTAGTTAGTTGTTGAGAAGGAAAATGAGTATTGTATGAAGAAGAGGGATGACCGGATGAAGTTAATAATAAACAAATAATTTTATTTCACAAAGGAAATTCCTATTCATCGTTCTCTTAGTGTATATAGCTCTGTGTGTGTGGGTGTGTGTGTATGAGGTGGAGGAATGAAAAAATAGAGGTGAACAATATTCATCTAGATTTAAATATCTTGTCAGAATTGTAAGAAGAGAATGTTCATAACTTCCCGATCATTATGAAGTTATTTATAAAGGTTTATGATAAATGCATAAATTCATATAAATTTTTCTTATGTTTAAGAGTATATGATGGTAAATGATCGACCGTCATCATTAATTGATAATTATCTACACTTCTAAATTATTCCACATAACTATCAGAATATCAATTACTAATTAATTAATTACTGACCTTCTTCTTATTCAACTTTAATATAATAAATATTTATTAGATTAGCTACTCGGACTGAAGGATTACCGTCGTCCTTCGCTCGAATTCATTGGTTCCTCTGACTATTTGACGAATTTATTTGTATTTATGATTTATTATTCAGATAATAAAAATAATTGAATGGCGAATTATATTTGGCTTACTACTTTGACTGATATTTGCTAGTAATGACAAGAAGAAACTTGAAAATGAGAAGACGATTCAATAAATGGAATTTTCTTTCTATAGGAAAAAGAAGGGTCAGCCATTCCGTTGTGGTGTATGTGTATGTGGGTCTGTTTGTGTGTGCGTGTGTATGAAATTTATTTATAGTTCTAACTTCTTTGTCACATATGCACTGTAGAGCGAATAGATAACAAGGAATTGAAATTAATTTTGAGTAGATTTCATATGTAAACTCTTGGATTAAGTGAATACATATATGTTAGGTGCGTATGCGACTATGTTCGTGTATATGGGAATATGCAGATGTCGAAGTGTGTGTGTGTGTGTATATGTGTGAGTGTAGTTGTTTGTAGGTATATGTGTATGTAAATTAATAAGACAAATTGACGAATATAAAAAGAGAGCAAAAGGTATAGCTCATTCAGTTGAAGGAGGATTTATTTATTATTCGATATCTCTATTTCTCTTCTTCTATAGATGTTCTTCAATAGGTTTTATTTTTGAAAGAAATGTTTGTTGACTTGACCTCCCCTCCCCTTCCATTAATGTCGTTTTTCTTTCTTTCCTTCATATATTGTCATCAATCAAATTACTTATTATTTTCTCCGCCCAATTCATTTCTATACACGTACATCTTACATGTGGATGTTAATATAAAAATTTCTATTAATTTTTGAATAAAATGAAAATTTTATTAAAATTTAATAAATTTTTCATTTTCTCAAATTTACGAATGAATTTGGTGTGAATGTTGTTTTCTTTATCACTCATTGATGAACGACTCCATTTCTCATGACGAAAAAATGGACAATACATTGGAGACAAGAACATGATCTCATCTTTCTTTCCTTTCTTTTTCTCATTCATTTCTTTCTATTTTCTTTTTCGATTCTTCGTGTTAATTTCATGTCTAATGTTGGCGAATTATTATTAAGATAATCCCGTTTGCAGGAAATTGTCATTTAATTGTTGATCGGTGCAATGGAAGAACAAAAGAAGAAGAAAAAAGAATCCGATTTTGTACCTGATTGGCTTTCCAGTCAATTCGATATTCCTACGGAAGAGATCGCTCACGAACAAGAACAACATCATCAAAATTGCAGAGCAATTAATTCAGGGAATAATGCCAATATAAATAATAACAACAATAATTCTCATTGTTATCATGGAAGTAAGATGTATTCGAATCCTAATAAAAATAATAACAACAACAACGCTCTAGGTGGTGGTGGGAATGGTGGTAATCTCCACAATCGTTCGAATGTTGGAAGTTCGACGTTTGGTCGAGCAAATTTTAAAGGAAATAGACCGCGCGCTGGAACCGGTTCATTTGCGCGGAATAATGATGGAACTTTCGGAACGAATACGAACAATAATAATAATAATAATATTAATAATACTTCTCATTATCATCACCATCATCATAATTATCATCATAATTCTCATCGACAATTTCATTACAACGAGGGAATTGGAAGTGGTGGTCATTCGAGTGGGAAGCGTTTGCCATTCCTCAAATTTGTGACGAATTCGAGACGTCCACGAAATCAACGAAGCTCTTACAGTCATGAAGATGAGCAATTGTGTGTAGGGCAAATTGTGAAGGATGAGAAATTATCAAATGATGAAGTAATAAAATCCACTTCAATCAAAGATGAGAAGAAAGGACATCTTTATTATTCCAACGAACGTTTACTCGAAATATTTGACGAGATGTCAACCAGTGACAATCAATACAAATTTGAAAGAGAAAATGAATTTTATGAAATTTTGAAATCGACTAATTTATTATTGAAAGAAGATGAATATAAGAAACCGGATGATATTAGAACACTCATCAACAAAAATTTTCCGATGCGTACTGGAGTGCACGGTGGTCCAGTAGTCAAGAGATATATGAACCATTCTTATTTTCCTGCATCATCTCGTAATGACACTGAATCAGAAGATACCAAACTTACATTTCTTCATTCTGACAATTCGAGTCATTATTCGAAGCAACGACACATTCCTCCCAATTCCAAATCTTCTATTCACACCTCGTCACAGGAGAAAATGGAAATGGATCATGATTCACTCTCTAAGCGATCGGATGATCAAATAATTGTTGATATTGAGACGGACGAGAAGGAAAATGAAATCGGAAAAGAAATGAAGGAAGCCATTCAAACGAAATGTGAACAGTTGACAGATGAGAGTAAAGTGAATGATTCCATAAATCCAATTTTAGAATTTGGTGAAATTAAAGAAGATTTCCCAGCTGAACTGACGACAATTAATGATCAAATTCCAGTTGACGATGACAACGACGAGAAGAATTTTCACACTTTCTCTCAAGACGATCATTTACCGATAAATGAAGAATTATTCTCTGATTCGATTTCGGTTGATAAGACACACTTTAAATGTAAAAATTTTGATCAATTAATTTCAACAGGAACGAATGAATCTTTTGGAAAATTAAATGAAAATCGAACGAAAAGTCAACAAAATATTTCAGACAATCAAATGATGAATGTCATGTATCGAATGAGTTTGGATGAAGGGAATTTCAACGAATTATCACAAAACTTTCCACCCATCAATTCATCTCGTTCAATGAATGATTCAAATGAGAATTATATGAAAATGAAATCAGAGAACGAACAACAACATAAAGTGGTGAAAACGAATCATAATGTTCCGAGAAATGTTTGGAATAATCCTGATAATAAGCAGAAGGAAACGTTCAATAAAATTAAAGTTGACTTACTCCTCAATCAACAGACCAATCGAGGAATGTCAAATGCGGTGGTGATGAGTGGAAAGAAATTATTGACGAAAATGATCAGTTCATTACCCGATGATAATTGTTATGCTTACGAATGGTTTTACATCGACCCCAAAACCGTTATTCATGGTCCATACAATCGTCAAACTATGATCGACTGGTTCGATGGCAAATATTTCACTGCCGATCTCCCATGCAAGCGTGGAGTTGATGATAAATTTTATAGATTGTATGATTATTGTGTACTGTGGAAGACGGATGAGAAAGAGAAGAAGAATCCGTTTTATTATAGCGAATACCCACCGATCATTGAAGGTAATTGTAAGAATATCGAGAAGAAAGCTCATTTTTATGGTTCGTCTATATTGGAAAAGAAAATAGAAGAAGCCATTTCCAAAGGACCAATTTCAACCAAATTATTTTTTCCAAAGTTCGTATATAAAGATCATTAGAATTATTAAATTTACATATTTTCCATAAAATCTCTCAATTATCTAATTAATATTTTTATCGTTTAGTGATTGTGCGATTGACAATTTTGCGACGAACGAATTGATTAACGAATTAAAGTTCAATAACGAATCTGTTAATAAAGAAGTTTATTTGATGAATTAATTTAAAAATTCTTATTTTCTATTTCAATGGAATTAGGTTGAATCACCAATCATTAGGAATGATCTGATGGATAAGATGCCAACCAGTATGAATTGTGTGGAACATCATCAACCGACGGAGATATCTAACCAATCGTTACTGAATCAAATTAATGACAGTTCGAACGATAACAGAATGAGAAGGAAACCGTCACCAGACGAATTTTCATCATCCAACTTCTTTGACAATCATGAGCAACATTTCCCTTCCAATTTGAATGTTTTCCTCCGTTTTCAAATAATTTTGATGAAATCTTTCTCAGGAGTCTAATAATAATTTGCAAACGACATTTAAGGAGTTAAATCAACAATTAAATCATGATCAACTACCGATTTTCACAGAGCCGTCTTCTTTTCAAAAACCACCAAATTTGAATTTTCCCAATTCGAATGGACAGGCAAATATTCCGAATATGGGACAAAGATATAATTTTTGGGATAGCACATCAAATTTGCGGGAGGGAACACAACGCGTTAACTTTTCTTTTTCTTCAATTTCCTCAATTCAATTGGTTTTAGGTCGAATTAAATTCGGAGGATTTCAAACGATGGTTCTTATATACCATGCCACACTCAGAATCATCCAACAGTTTATTTTAAATCATTCATCCAATTAACATTTTATGGAAATAGTCGATGAAGTTTTACTAATCATGTCGAAGAGTACATCGAAGAAGGACATTGGTGGATTCTTACGCAAAGAATATTATGTATCTATTAAAGAGAGTGAACGACTTGCACTACTATATTTAGAGAAACGAGAATGTGTTAGACGAGGCATCTATTGTCAACTTCAAACGAACAGCGGACAACCAAAACCCCTTGCCCATTGGGTACAAGGGCCTTCTTGATTACAAATTACTTCATAATTCGGTTGACTCATCATAATTTCCATTTTATGAAAATAATTAAGAGGGAAGGAGTGTATGTGTGTGCCTGTGTTCGGAAATTAAAATAAGAATTTGATTTAAGGAATTTTTGGAATATTAAATAAAATTTCCTTTTTAGTGAAAATTTCAATTTTCGGGTAAGTTTTATTCATAAAATTTAAATTGAATTATCCCAAAAATCTCAAGTAGAATTATTAGGAAAATTTTTTAGAAATTTAAATTTTAATTATTTTTAAAATTGAAATTAAATTTTCACAATATTTTTAAATTATTTCTAATATTTGGCGTGCCAATTTGAATAAAAGTAGGAAATTTTTAATTTGTGTATTATTGAAGAATGACGAATCATAATGAGCTGATAAACTTAGATTTTGAACGGTTTTTTTTTAAATGTTTCATTGTAGAAAATGAGGAAATTAATTTGAATTACGTGAGTTTATTGAAGAAAGTGTATGAAGGAATATTCTTTTGTTCAATCGATTTCATTGTGAAACAATCGTCATTTATCTTTGAAAAAACTGTAATTCGCATTCGTCGAGATTGAGAGTAATGGACAAAGAGGAAAATGTTGTGTCTGATGATGGTCAAGTGAAAGAGAATGAAGTGAAAGTGAAACAAGAGGAACATGTGAAAATGGACACTGTGAAATTGGAGAAAAAAGAAGAGGAAGGTAAAGCGGAAAAGAATACAGACAGACCACCGGTGAAAACTTATCCGTTAATGGTGACTGATCCGGATGCTTTGGACGTTTATTATGAGCATTGTCGAATCGCAAAAATCGAAAATTTGGAGCAGTTGAAAGCATGTCAAACGATATGTCTCAGAAATAATTTAATTAAACAAATAGAGAATTTGACACCAATCTCTCAAACTTTAATGGAATTGGATTTGTATGACAATCAGATTGAAAAAATTGAAAATTTGGGAAGTCTCGTTCATTTGAAGAGTTTAGATTTGTCATATAACCGAATAAAGAAGATCGAGAATTTAAGTGAATTGAAATCGTTAGAGAATTTGTATTTAGTGAACAATCGACTACAAACCATCGAAGGATTAGACGGATTGGAATCGTTGAAATATCTCGAATTAGGCGACAATCAAATAAGGAAAATTGAGAATTTGGATGCATTGAAAAATTTGAAGGAGTTATATTTAGGGAAAAATTACTTGGAACATTTGGAGAATTTGCGGGAATTGAAACAACTCGCGATTCTCGATGTCAACTCCAACTATTTCGAATCACTTGGAAACGAATTGGAAAATTTGCCTCAACTCGATCAATTTTATGCGTCTGCTAATAAACTCAAATCGTTAAATGGTGTTCAACCTTGTAAAATGTTGACAGTGTTAGATGCTGCTGACAATATGATCACTGATATCGAAGCAATTAATGATTTGGTTCATTTAGCAGAATTGTGGTTGAATAAGAATGAAATCACTTGGACAGAAACAAATCATTTGAAGAATTTAAACAAATTATCTTGCATTTATTTGGAAATGAATCCTGCCGCTTCCGTCGACAATTATCGATTTAAACTGAAATTAATTCTTCCAGAATTGAGACAAATCGATGCGACTTTATGTCGTCTGTAAACACAAATTGTTCATATAAAATTTTCTCGTTAATTTTTTTTTAAAAAGAAAAATGCCAAGGAATAATATTCACATTTTCCTTATCGAAACAAAACATTTTATTTATCATTCTCCAATTGAGTCAAAGTGGGAAAATTTAAATAAAATTTTCTACTTTTTTTTTATTCAAATAAAATTTTTATTTAATTTTTGAAAAATTTCGTTTTTTGTTGAAAGATAACAACTCTTACAACGTCTTACAAATGGAGAATTTGTTGAAAATGAAATAAAATTTTGAATTATATTATTATTTATCGATACTTCTTTTTATTGTTATCTGTACATAAATTTTTGTTGAATTTTGTAACATTTATATACGAACATGTGATCTAGATAGGAATTAATTAGAGTTATTATCCTAAAATTTTGTTTTACAAAAAAAATTGCAACTTCCTTGACGTTTTTATCGTATTATCGAAATATTGAATTCAGTAACATGTATTGAAACTATGACGCTCATCATCAAAAGTACACAGATTAAAATTAACAAAATTAAGGTGAGTTTTACCATACGAAACACGCGGTTAACATTCGATACTTGAGTCCAGTTTTGAGGCAATTGTGGTTCGTCTATATTGGTATTTTTGAAAACTTCACATTCCGTTTCTGAAGTAATATTTGTGTTTGGACAATTCTTTTCCTCACTTCAGA
Organism: Seison nebaliae; assembly: GCA_023231475.1. NCBI lineage: Eukaryota > Metazoa > Rotifera > Pararotatoria > Seisonacea > Seisonidae > Seison > Seison nebaliae. The sequence goes on along the minus strand of JALJEE010001751.1, from coordinate 24,397 downwards.
ATTGATTTATGATAAAAGATTATTAGACGACATGGGAGAAAAGAAGAAGAAAACCTGGAGGGGATTTGGATGAATTGGAGGAATTTGATATTTTTTAAATTAGAAAGAAAGACGAATTGGTTCATTGTGACGTTGAATTTCCAAATTTGAAAATTTGAATAAATGAGGATCGTTTGGTCGGTAATGAAACACATGTTGGAATAATGTTTTTGGAAAGCATGTGGTAACGAATATTGCTCTCGTCGAGAGTTGTATAGGTCGTCAACAATTAAATTCCTGGCATGGAATGCACAAGAATATCCATTCGATTGTAATTGTCGAGTATATTCGTCTTTCATGTAAATTCCTGTTTTCCTACACTTTCTTATCGTACTGCCTATATGGCAATACCAAACGTTTCGATCAGTTAAAATGTACAATAAACTAGAAAAAAATAGTTTAGTTAATGATCGAATTGTAAAAAATTACGAACTTCATTTTTGAGATGTATTGAAAAGTGATAATGCTCTCCAATTTGAAGAAAGAGGAAATAGCAGCCAAATGGAAAGGTATATTTTTCTCCTTTATCTTCTTTAATTCTTTCATCTTGTATAGAATTGCCAATTTTTCGGTTAATACATATATCTGACAGTTAATTTGATCGGTAGTGAGTGATCGAGAATGATAAATTTCATAATCGAAAAATCGACATTTTGCACGGTTCTCCAAATCAAAGATATATAATTTGGAAGAATTGTATTGGGACAATAGGAAACTATTCTTCTTTAAACTTTTGTTAATGGTTACAATTCCTGTAAGACAAAGATAATTCTCTTTGTTCGATAAGATACAAGTGGAATTGTTTTGATAAACTGTGTAGAACACGTCGTTATCGATATCTAACGCTTTCCGAATAATTTCCGTCGAATCCCACATCCTTTCTCCTTCATTATTTGTCAATGGTACACAATTACAGCAAATAAGACCAAAGAGGGCCAATAAGAAATAATGAACAATATGGAAAGTCGTCATAATTAATATATATCATATGTGGATTAAAAATTGATTATTATATAAAATAAATTAATCGTTTATTATTATAAACATGTGCATAACTTTTATTAATACACGTGTACAATAAACGTAATAAGGAGCGAAAATCAATGAACAATTCAGGTCAAGTTGAGATCGGGACTTTTCTAACAAACTCTAATCCACTTTGACACTGTTTCATTGTTCGTTATTGCGTGCACAATGAATAACTTCGTTCAATAATCATCGAAATGGTGAAGAAAAACAATCATATTTATCAAGAATTTGTTCCAAATAAATTTCCTTTTTTATCCGGTAAATTCAACAGGAAAATAAGATGAAGTACTATATTTCTAAAGAGTATGTAAGTTCAGTAATTATGAGTCTATATTCCATAAACTTTATCACGTGTCCCGTTCTTTAAACTTGAAGAAATGTCCATTAGCAAATTTTTTATTTGTGAATTATATCTTGATTACAATTAATCCAAGAAGAGAAAGAATTTTCTGAATGTTCTATTAGAGAATTCTTTAATGAGATTTGAACATTTAATTTCTTTTTTCTTCTTTTAATGCAATAAATTTGAGAGAAGGAGGAGAATTTGTGAAACAAAAAATATTAAAACTTCAATCTACTTTCTGATAAATTAGTTTTAACTGTTCTCATAATTTTATTATTATTCTTTCAATCGAATGTAATTATGATTTTCAAGGTTTCTTCTACACAAAGATGCAACCAAAATGCAGGATACTGTCCAGAATTACATGTCAATTCTCCATTTCCTGTAAGAAACCGTCCATACTCCAATTCTTCAGCTGTACACAATTTCATGATTGCTTTCAATTCATACAGGTTTTCTTCGTTCAATAGATAAGGTTTTTGGAATTCGCAGAGGATATTGACATCAGTACGAATTATCAAAGCGTTAATGTGTTTCTCCATCATAAAATTATATAAGAACTCATTTCCGAGATAAAAATCATTGTAACTGGAATGGTAACCGCATTTAAAATTTGTCCAAGACCGAACATTATAAGACATAAAATTCTGAATGATACCTATTGTTATGGAATTTGTTTCTATTGCAAAATCTTTCTTTAGCCTATTACATGTAACGGAGGCTGGAAGTGGATCTTTGACTAAAGTTGGTATAACACAATGTTTAGAACATGGATTTCCGCCATTCTCTATAGCCATACATTCCCAATCTAATGTGCAATTGGTGATTTGTTTCAAATTATTTCGTAAAGAGATTCCTCGGGTTTCTCCATATTTTATAAACATAATATTCTTATTTCTGCCAAATTGTCCTTCATTAAATCTCAAGAGAAAGTTGAATAACATTATCATCAAAATCATTTTGGGTGGATAATGGTTTGTGAAAAAGCGTTCTAAAAAAAAGAAAAATTAAAAAATTTAATTTCACGTTAAAATTTTTTCGATAAATCAGTATTAAAACGTACGAGAATAGATCGACGAAAAGATGAGGAGAAGATGCCTCTGAAAGTTTATTGTTAATATGGTAATCTAGAGTTGCTATATAATGTTCCTCGATTGAAAGCAGGATATTTGTTGACGGTTTTTATGAATTATTCTTTCCAAACCTCCAACCAACACAACAATTTTATTAGCCAGACATCAAAAAAATACAATTCAATACGTAATATTCGATGAATTATAATCGATACATTCTCATTCCCACATTCTTGTTTGTTTATATTGTTCGATTAGTGGACATTTGTCCCTTCGGGGTAAAACTTTCGTATTAATGTTGTTTTGATCAGTTCGAGCATAAAATAGTAATAGCAAGTAGTAATTAATTATTGTTGTGAGTAATATGAACTTGTGGGATTTTTTGAATTTTCAGTTGCATTCAGAGCAGAAAGTTGGAGTCTTCTTTCTAATCCCACAATTCACTCAATCGACATGGGGGAGAAATGACTGGACATATGTTAGTTATTCTCAATTGAATTGATTCAATGAAATTGGTTGATTGTTATTTTATACGTACTTTATTGATTCTTAATAAAAGTAATTAAGAAAACACTAATTCAATTTATCTACATTCCATTTCCTCACTTCTGACTAAGGGTTTTATGAGATTAGAAATTCAAAATCTATCAATCGACTATAAAAGAAAATCATTTTTTAATAAAGGAAATTACCGAATATAAAATGAACATCTTCGAAATTTTCGAATTAAAGAGAAATATTGAAGGGAATTTAGAAAGGTTAATGCGGAATATCATGGAAGAATAATAGTGTTGTTCCCAATTAAAAATTTGATTTTATTCAATTCGAATAATTTTTCTATTTTAATTTTATGTTAATTATTTTTTTGACTAAATCCTTCCAACTTGCTTCCATCAATTATCTAATTAAACCGATCAATGAACGATTTAAAGTGTGTGGATGGAATTCTTTCCTATTTCGTGGAACGGGTAGGGAAATTTGCAGATTTCTTAGAATTGTTTGAAGATCTTCTTCTAAATTATCAAAGTTCTTTAATAAAGTTCCCCTCAATATAGATCATTCTATTTATCTTTCCAATTTAGTTCCATGGGGAAGAATTATGAGGAAGATTCCGCTAAAAACTTACATAGCTGAATTACATCAGATTTTGAGTAATTCTCCCATTGTAGGAAGGACTTCAATTGACCAAGTCTTTCAGTTATATACGCCAGCTATTACGTCTTTGTTGAATTTGGGATCTTATATTCATGAAGTCAAGTATTGGATTAGACATGAGAGACAAGTATTAATCAATAAACGTATTAATAAATTTAGAGATATTGATACTCAACTAAAAGAATTGAAAGAACGTTTTATTAAATTTACGTGTACTACGAAAGGAATTAAAGATCTTCATGATTTCCTAGTTAATCATTTAATACCAAATGTTGATCGGATGATTTGTTTGAATAAGACCTTAGAAGTTGCACAATATTCTCATCATCTCTGCAAAAATGAACCACATCGAATTGTCGATCTTTTAAAATCGATGTTCAACTCCGAATTACTTCGAGGCCCGGACGTCGCCGTTGCCGCAGCGATTGGATGTGTTATGGAATCGCCAATCGTTCAAGTAGTTCAAGCGCCACCTGCAGGAAGAACACCACTACCACCACCATCACTAATGCCACGGACCAATTCAAAACGGGTTGGGTATTGTCTCGCTCCAATTACCAATTCTCGATGTTGTCCTGAACCGTGTCGCATACCAGAATTTCCACCGACGAATCAATATTTAATGAAATCACATTCAGATGAAGAATCAACGAATGAAGAAGAAGAAGGAAGAATAGATTGGAGAAGAATATTTGCACTTGCTATGCTTGCTATGTTATTCATATTCTTCATCTTAATATTATGTTATCGGAAGGAATTGGTGATGAAAGTGGATGGACATGTCCAACAATTCTTCGCCACTTTCAAGAGAGGTCGTCGATATTTCCATTATATCATCTCGATTGTTCGACGTAGAAGAAAGAATAGTATGAAAAATAATGTTCGTTAAGAGAACTTTGAAAAAATATGGTTTTTAATGAAATTTCGATAAATATATAAATAAATTTGAAGTGAGAATGTCGAATATGAATGACTAGTAGATATTCGTTCGAGAGAGATTGGGCGATGAGAAAAAATTTGGTAGAATGTTGGGAGGCAACCGATAAGAAATGGTGAGAGTCATAGAAAAAAAAACTATAATAAAAGAAAGGAATAAACAAATGTGGAAAGAATTGAAAGAAAGTTTTTCTCATAAATTTGGTGAATGAATGAATTTCTAGAAAAATGTTGAGAAGATTTTTACAATTTCCATTGTTGAATTATCTGAATTCTTTTTTATCAATTTTCAAAATTTTATTTCTGACATTTAAATCGGATTTGGTGATTTTTTTATTCCGATTCAAACATACTTTCTTGATTCTTGTTTGTGAGATGAATCTCGAGCAATCTTGACAACTGTTCCTGATGTGGACGTTACTATTTCCTGAACATTTGGTGAATTATTTTTTTTACTGTTCGTCGAAGCTGATGACGAACCGGCTTTAGTCGATGTCCGATGACGTCTGTCATTCTGTTTCGAACTCGAAGTTTTGGAGATTCGGTGTTTGGTTCGTTTATTCTTCTCCATAATCGAATTACTCTTTTCGCGATTGTCGATATGGAAATTTTTACACGAGTCTGATTTGTGAACAGAATCTGACGTGAGTACGTTTGATGGGAATTGTCCTTGGGAATTGGCATGTATCGTATTATCACAAATTGAACTATTCTGATTTTGATTATTTGATGGAAATGATGAAGTGGTGGATGATGATTGTGGGGGCGGTGGATGATCATGTGATATTGTACTTTGTACTTTCTTCTTCTTCTTCCTATTAACAGACGCTGTGGTGATTGGTGCTGTTGTTGCCGAAGGTATTACATAAGAACTGGTGGCGAATGAAGGAGATATGGAAGAGGTTTTCGAATCAGCTTTCAAAGATTGATGTTTCTCTCGTAAATTATATGAATCACGACTTTCGGTCGATGCTGTATGAGTATTCGTCGTTGGGATATTCGTTACCGCAACCATGGCGGTGACAATAGATGTGACTGGTGAGGTGATTGGTAATGTAGTTGTAACTGACGAAGTTTGTGTCAATGGCAATGATGGAGATGTTGATTTGATGGAATTCTTCTGAACGGCTGCTGTTATTGTTGACAACGTAATCGAGTTTAATGTTGTTGTTGTTGTTGGGATGGTTGACGAAACGTTTATCATCGAATTGGTACTACTGGTGACTGGGACAAGTGCTAAAGAATTTTGTCTAATATGAGCATAAAAATTGTTTGAAGGTGTTAAAGTTGTTGTTGCTCCTCCCGTTGTTGTTGTTGTTGTTGAGGCATGTATTGTTGAAGTTGTAGGAGCAACGGCAGCTGGTGAAGATGATGTTGGATTGGCAGAGAAGATGTTGGACGTCATGGCTGACATTAATGCTGTACTGCTCGATGTCGTATTTGTCGTTAATCCAGTTCCAATAATTGTCGTTCCAATAAGAGTACTTGGAGTGGTGACACTGATCAAATCTCGATATTTATCGGATTTGATGAATCGATTATACGAATCACGTGACATTAACGAAAATATATGTTCTTGAGCTTCGTCGAAAATATAACGGAGATTGGAAACGTTCAAACTTTGATTTGATGATAACATCGAATTCGAATCACCATCTTTACTATTGTTAATGGAATTACTGTTCTCTTTAGTGCTCATCAAACTTGTCAATTGATTATTGGTCGTTCCCTCTTTCATATTCAATTGATTGTTGAGAGATGGAGCTTGGGAGAGTGTCCGTTGAGCTACCATTGAAACTGATCCATTTGTTGATGTTGTCGATGTGAATTGAGTTAATATGGTCGTCGTCGCCATGGTGACGGCAGTGGTCGTCATAATTGATGTTGTGGAGGTGGTAGTTAAATTAGCTTTCTCATTAATCGCTGTGTTGATGGAAGAAGAGATATTTCTAGAATTTTTCGGTGAACGACTCATCAATAAATTACTGTTCTCCAATCGTTGTCGTGTAAGTGCCATAATACGAGAATCGATATTTATCGGATAAAGTGCACCAGGAGCAAGAAATTCGTGATATATATGACGTATAGTTGCAACGATTGCACTTTGTGCCACTAATCTCAAATGTTTACAAGCGGCATAAAATCGAAGATTTTCACTCGAATATTCTGATTCTAAGAATTTCATAAATGCATCATGTCCTCTCGGATCTTTTAACATTTCGTTAATGGAGAATGCCCATTTTCGAGCACGTCTCGCTGAAATATTCACATGTTGTGTGGATGTAACAGTTGTTGTTGTTGTTGGTATGCTGGTAACACCAGAATTCTGCATATTCGATTGTAATAATGCTCCTCGTTCATCTGCCCAACAATCATCAGCTGATGATGCATCAATCCATGGATTATGTGCATCGATCGATCCGGGTAGAAGGAAATCATATTCTCGATGTTGTTCATAATAACTGATGTATGATTCGGCGACTTTCGAATTCTTCATACTTCTCTTCTCGCCACGATCCGTCCAACAAACGATTTCTTTATTCAAATATTCAATGATTCTCACTTGTTCCATTTCGGAGAGTAGAAGCCATTTCGATTCGGTAAGATCGGATAATCGAGCAATGACTAATTGTTGGGTCTTCATCGTTTTCCTCACATCCACATCACGAGTATTGACAGTGCCGGGTGGTGGTTTGTGCAAATACCAATAAGCTCGTTCTTGTGAAGCGATAATTTTCCGTTCGATGTTATCTCTTTTCCTCTCCACTTTGACTTGCGCCTCTGCTTGCATATAGATGAATTCCCATTTTCTCGATAATTGTTTTTGAAGACGAGAAAGTGCTTCGGCTTCCCAATCAGCTAATGGTGTTCGAGAAGCTTTCGCTCCAGCCATCGTCCTCTTACACAGATAGACTGCATACTCAGTGATATCTGGTTCGACGCCCCAGGAAGGCCAATAATATGGTGTTTGAAAACGATAGAATGTTCCGTCATTCTTCACCGTACATGAATGGTCGTCAATGGAAAAGACGTACCCTTGAACGGCAAGTTGAGAAGCTAATCGAACAGCTTCCTCGCAATCACATCGTAGTTTCCTCATCAACCATTGAATGATATCAGCACCGGTTACTACACTAGGAATTTTAGACAAGAAACCTTTCACTGTCTTTATAGGAACTCCATCATTATCGTTAGTGGATGACGAGATGTTTCCCGTATTTCCCATATTATTGTGCATATTCGAATTGACATTCGAACTACTACTCTCATTCTCTCCACCAGTCCACATTCGTTGAATCAAATTCTCCATCTTCCGATAAACGATCATATGCGGAGTATCAAGATCATGTAATTGATGGATTGGGTCGACAACAAATGCTGGTAATAAGTGGGACATGATTCTCCCACCACCAACAATCGTTGACGAACGATTTGGTTCTTCTCCGAAATGTTCTTTTTCCAATCGATTCCGTTCTCCTTCCTCTTCACAACAATTTTTCTGATACAAGTTATTCTTATTATTATTATTCTTATTAATCTTCTTCTTTTTATTGTTGTTGTTGTTGTTGTTATGATTGTTGTTAATGTTGTTGTTAATGTTATTAGTTAGAATATATTCTTCCTGCTCCTGTAGTTGCTGACGGAATATATTATTATTTTGATGAAGATGATGGAAATGATTAGTTTGATAATGCTTCATACCAAGATTTATGGAATCATTCTTTATCACTTCGATCATCCGAAAAAAGATGTTGGAAATGATTCATTATCTTTTTTCCTTCTCGAACACCAGAACATTCCATAACGGTTTCAAGCATTAAGTACAATTTTTCAACAAATGTTCTTTCTCTTTTTCAATTTATCGTGGTGGAAGTTCCTTGATATTTCACAATTACTTTTCTTAAATTTTTCTTTTCAAATTTCCTCGTCTTCAACGGAAATATTTCATTATTTCTCGTCCTTTTTCCGTTTCGTTTTTTTATGAGCGCAGGGATTTACACGAAATTTAATGAATAGTCGACTTCTAGTGGAGTAACCGGAACATAACTATCTGCTTTTATTAAGAAGAAGAAGATGAAGAACGACTTGCATTATGTAAGATGAGAGAAGAGACTTATTTGGAGACTCCTATAACACCCCAATAATTATACAGCACAATTTTACATATTGTGGTATGTATACGCGGAAATTGTTTTGAGAAGAAAAATAAGAAAAAAATATTTCTTCAAGAATATTATGTAATATGGCGAGGAGAAGTAGGAGAATAACATCAATTCGGTTCGTCATTCATTCATTCACTCATTCATTCGCTTAGTCAGTCAGTTAGAAAGTGAATGAATGAATGAATGAATTAATCAATCAGTCAATCAATCAACAGATAAGTGGACGAGCGAAAAATGATAAGAGAAACAATCGAACAAATAAAATGGCTGCAGTAAAATATTTGCTGTAATTTCGATGGGGATAATAACGAGAATAACATCGTCCAATTTACTGTTCAGTAGTATAAGTACCGTAGTCTGATATCGAAGGCGAATAAATGTTAAGTATAAATACATAAAGGAAGAAAGGGTAACCGAAAGAGACACAAAGAGATGAGATGAATTGAGAAAAAGAAGAAGAAGAAAGAATATTGAGCATTTCTCCTCTTATCGTTTGATTCCGTTCTTCTTTCTCTTCTATTTTTTTTTCTCCACCATTTTTTCCTATTTTATTCGCATATCTGCTACTATGTTCCTTCTCCAATCGTATGTACATGCACATAGGTCATACAACCTAATCACAAACGAATATATGCACCAACATCTCACTCATCCATTATTTACTTCGACATTATTTCTCACTTCTTTCTCATTCTATTCCCATCATTTTCTTCCGATTATTTTATCACATTCACTTCATTACAATCATTTCTCCAAAAAGATAAATATTCCTCCTCCCATATACTACCATTTGTGAAGCAATTGTTCATTTTTCTTCTTCATCTTTCTTCCATTCTCTCCCATCTTTCTCCAGCCACACCACCACTACCACCACCACCATCACACATGCATCGCACACATACTCAATAAACAATCAATACAATTCCAATGTATATATCGATGCACAAGAATTAATGTCAATATATCATTCACCTACTACTTCGTTTACATATACACTTCTCCCCTCCTCTATTCATTCATCCATCCATCTACATGTATGTTCTTCATTCGATCGCTTACTTGTTCATCTGTAGATCGGTCGTCAAACGACAAATAGAAGAATTATTCTCCCAACATTATTTATATATAATCGCACCAATAAATAATTAATTATCATATAAATTCTATTCTTCTTCTTCTTCTTCGTATTCTTCTTCTTCGTCTTCTTCTTCTTCTTCTTCTTCCCCTTTCTCCTTCTCACAAATATAATCTAATGGAATTCCAAAAAATTCTAATTCGATTAAGTCGGTTTCGGAGAACCAATTCTATTCTCCTCCAATTCCATTTGACATTACAACTCCACCATTCGTATCGATCATTCATAACATGGTTCCTTCACATCTACAGTCGTTCTTTAAAATCGTTTCATTCATCAAATTTTAAAAAGTTAAAGATAATATCAAAATTGAGAAAATGAATTTAAAATATTATCATCTCATCAATCACGTATTATTACGTATGTATGATTAAATTGGGAGTTATTCCATCCACTAACATTGATGTCACGAAGAAAGAACCGGACAATCATATTGTGAGAATTTTATTTAAAAAACATTTTCAATGAAAGAAAAACCGACAACATTTACATAATTTAGATGTTGGTTAAAAATTGAAATTGAGAAATTTATTTTCATATTTTCATCATCGAACACTATGTGAATACATGTTGCTTATATTTACATATCTCTCATTTCATAAATATATTTCTAATGCAATTTATGACGCAGATTCATCTTCTTTCTCTCAACCTTACTTCCAATCTCTTACGACTGCTACTCACGCCATATCATTTCCAAGCACGATATAATTCATCAACATATTTGTTGTCCGAAAAGAAAGTGAAATTGAAATTAAATATTTTATTGTCTCACATATGCAATATGTCCGAATGGTTAAAAAGAAAGAAGAAAATCCACTGATGGATTCTTCCAATGGTGAATCGTGGATTCACTATAGGATAACAATGAATTCACCATGATGTATTTAATAATATGATAACACTTTCTCCCACTCACACATACTCTCTGAAATAGCCGTTTGGCGAACACTGAATAATTATGACGAACAAATTAATTCGTTGCGTAACATTAGTTTCCACAATTCTCAATTGGTTTGTGCGTTCGTTCTTTCAGTGAAGTCATTTAATGAAACTAAAAAAGAAACTTATAAAAAAGAAATGTAGCCATTCTTGTCAATCGATGTTTCGACAAATCGATGTGAATTTGGGAAAGGAAGAAACTTTTTTCTTGGAAGTAATAATCGTGAGAGAGGAATATTGATAAAAAGGAACGAAATCGATGTAATTCAAAAAAAAGCAAAAACATTTTCTTGTATTATTCTTGCTGTTACCAATATTATTGTTTATGTTATTAGAAGAAATTTCTTATTATTTTCATCTTTCCTTCTCACATTCGAATATCAATTATTAATAAATTCACTAGAAAGAAAAAGAAATGGAAGTTCGCTCTCCTCCTTCTTCTTTCTTTCTCTCCAATTCATTTGACAATCAGTAATTTGAAGTTTTTATAAAGTTTCCCTTTCTATCTCGCTGTGTTGGTGTGTCTGTGCGCGATATGACGCAATGGACACATTCGAATAATGGAGGAATGTTATGAAATAATTTATATTTATTGGAATGACAGAAAAATAATTTTTTTCTGCCTATTGATTGCACGAATGAGTAAATTGATATAAATGTTCTATAGAAAGATGGTGGAAACAATTTATCTTTAATCATCTTTCTCCATCTCTCCGTTATCATCATCAATTCATAATTATTACTTCATCTCATTCTCAATTTCAATTCCATTCAATTCAACTTCAAATTTCTTCCATTCCTACCTAATCTCGACTTTTTCTACTTTGAAACAATTTTGTGAAATATTATTATTATTCTGAAAAAGAAAAATATTCCATAATTCCTTCCGCATAAATTTCTTCTGACGATTAAATCTAAAACTTTACAGCAAATTCGACGATATTCTTCACACATTTCTCCATAGATGTTCACAAACAAACAAAAAATTCTTTTCAACAATTTTCTTCATTTCCACACCATATACTCCACTACCAGCAATCTGGTAAGATAAAATTCTTCATCAAACAACCATCATATTTCCATATGAAATTTATGTAAAAAATTTTAATATTCCAACTTCAATTTTTTTTGTCTTTCCAATTAATTTTATGATTTTTATTCTCCGAACGCTGATGGACGTTTAGAACATTATTCATAGTTTTTTTTGTACACATTTGTAGCAGTTTTGTGGATTTGTTCACGATGATGAACTTCTTGATCTACAAAACTATTTAATGAGAGGAACCTTGAAGATGGATAACTTACAAGATCGGTTGGATATTAGAGAGATGGAGGAGAAAAATGGAAGTTGAAAGGTATGAAGGAAAAAATTATTCGTCATTATTATGGAATGTAGCAGGAGGAAACAAAAGAGAAAAATATTGATAATTTTCTTATTTTTTGTTTGTTAATCTAGGAAGGTAACGTATTGACAATATAGACATCAATTGACATCTGATAATAGGTCGTCGTCGTCGTCGTAGGAGGAGGAGGAGGAGGAGGAGGAGGAGGAGGAGATTTTGGTGGTAGTGGAAGGGAGATAGTAGTTGTAAAATTGGCAAAATTAAATGGGGAAGAGCGAATGGATTAAAGGAAGAAAATAATTATGGACAATACTATACTGTCAATACCATCTCGCCGAGTCAATAAGACATTAGATGTTATATATAAACATATCTTGTAACATTTGACATTGAGATTGGAGATTCGAATTTCCATTATGCATTTCTCTCAAAGAAAATATCGAACAATTCATGATATTACATCCCTCAAATTCCCAGAAGAATGATTTCATAGGAAATGGAATGACGATGAATTGGAGAACATGGAATTCTCTAATGATCTCCTCCAGTAAACTCCGTTCCAAATATCAGAAATTCTCATAATTATCAACATCAACTGTCATATAATTTATCGTAAAATTTTGGAAGAGATCATACAATCCCGTTTTGTTGTCGGATGTAAGGGAGGCAAAACAATTTCGGAAGAAACATATATCTCCCAAAACAAAATCCTCCATTCCATGTCTCTCTTCCTCTCGATCTTCTTCACAATTACAAAAAGTAAATTTGTCGTTTCTGATCTAAACTATGATTAGAATATAGTGTGAATGTGTTGGGCGGATTCTGTTTGATATTCCATCTTCCTATACACTCCAACATCAACCTAATAAGATTCATATTTTTGAGGGTGTTACTATAGGAAATTATTATTCTAATTCAAATTTATCGATTTTCCTTCTTTTCTTCAAGTTCATTCTATTATTTTCCTTTCTTCCTCTCCCCATGACGTCAATTGCTACAAACACGAATCGAAAATATCGCTCTCTAATCTTCATCAAAATCGTTTTATCAACTTTATATCTTTCATTCTATATAGGTCAGGTGGAATCGACAATAGAAATTCCAAAAGAAATGATGGTTGAGCAGAAAGTAATTGAGAAATTGGAAGAGGAAAATTGAAAATTGATAAAGTTTAAAGGAAATCAGAAGAAATAAATAGAAATTTCATTTTAGGGATCATTTTCAATCTCCAAACATATATTGAATGAATTTCTTTGAAATTTCATGAATATTATTCATGAAACGAATTATAAAACTGAAGTTATTGTTAGGGAAAGAAGAGTGTTAGGAGAAATATGAAAAATAAAATTGAGGAAGAAACAAAGTAAATTGCGTCGCGAAATTGTGTGTCTTAAGAAGGAGAATCATCTTCTCTCGTACTTATTTCGAGAAGACAGTCAATTTTATTAATATTTTTATGAGAGAAATTAATAAATTTCAATGAAATTATCTCTTCGTTTTTCTACTTTGAACTGTTGCAGTCTTCCATACTCGTTCAACAACCTTTCCCAATAACAACTGACGTCGGCCATTCTTAGATGTTTCTCTATGAATTCGTATCCACTATGGAATGTTCGATTGATAATCAAGATGAATGATTGCATGATACACAGAAGAAAATAAAGATGTTAACCGATTAGCAATTCGCTCAGCAATTTCGTCATGATCTTTAATAAAATCGAGTACATCTCTAGAGGAAGAGAATGAATTAAAAAGGAGATTAAGCACAAAACTCCAAATCTGATAATTTCTCATCAACAGGAACGTAATGGTACCATGGAATGAGAGCTTTGTAGAAGAACTCTTCCCATTTATCGCCCGCATGCAATACAATCGATTTACATAAGAATAAATGTTTCAATCTGAAACTAGCCGCTACTCCACGACAATTCAATAAATATCTGAAAATAATAATAAAATTAAATAATAAAATTAAATAATTAAACTTATATGGACAATGATCTTCCAAAGGTATTTCTTTTGCCGGCTCTGCGAACAAAGTGTCTTCGTCAGATTTCCAAGCTTGATTTTTCGTATATGCCGCATCGATTAATTTTGGTCGTTTTCTTGACAATAAAATTGCCGGGTCACGTTCTGCGGATGTTCTAGAACCTCGAAAGAAAGCCAAACATTTCTTCTTCTCCCATGGCCATTTTTTATTCTTATTTTTTATTAATCTCCTCTGCTCGTCCCAGCGACCAAGACCGGTTGGATATATTGGCCAGACAGCCGGACCGCCTTCCCAAAACGTCCAAGCTGGATACATAATATCATGATGTTCCTCTCTCTATTAAGCCGAAAATTTTCCAAGTAAAATTTAGGGAAATACGAACTACTTTACTGAATGAAAAAATTGGTACGGCGCTACCGAAATATTTTGATGAGGACGGCCAATCTTTAGTATTGAGAACGAATTCCACATTTTTCACTTTTTTCTTTATCTGTTTCAAGAAATGTTCAATTCCGTTACACCTGATAACGAAGATTGATTATTTTATAGTAATGAAATGAGAAGAAGACCTTGCTTCGAACATACAATCTTTACTTCTAAAGATTCTTCCGTTAATAATTTGATAGGTCGTCATTCTGGTATGTTGTTCAGCTGCAGTAATATCGGAATAAGAGATTCCATTCTTCCATACTTTCAAATCATTTTCTAAAGTTCTACAATTGAATTAACATAAATAAACGATTAAGAAGATGAATAACTTCGAATAACAAGAACAATCATTTAAACATTCTTTATAATTATTTTCAGCTATTTTTATTTTATCTAAATATCCTTTCCAACTCTTCTTTATATTTGATTCTTAAATGAAAAGAAAATAGAAATTTCTCTCAAAAGAACGAGTGAAAATTGTGGGGAAGTGAAACCTTTGGAATACTTCTTCTTTTCATGATCATCATCGAATGTGAGATATAAAGGAAGAATTACAGAAATAACTACAAAGTAAATTTTCATTTAGATATTCCCAGAATTTTTGTTTCAAACGTTTCTACTAAAAATGAATGGAATGAAGAACACGTCAACCGATTTCTTTCTCTTTACTCGTCAAATAATAATGTATTTTCCGAATAATGGAGTTTGCTTGATAAATCATTGAACTTCGAGAATATAGTTCAATATAGAGAAGACAGTTTTAGTCGCGTCTTCCTTTCGCTCGTTGTGTGGTGAGGAAGGAAATTCAAACGTCATCTAATTTCGAGCTTTTTCTTCGAATCAATGTGATTTCCTTTCAATTCTCATAAGAGTATGTGAAGGAATCACTTCAAAAATTACAGAACCTAAAATTTTCATAGCAAATCAATTCGAATTATTTAGTTTCTTCGTCCTTTTTCCTTTTTTATACTAATTGAACATTATCCAACACATTTTCCAAACTTTAAACCAGTTGTCTTATGTATATTGTTGGGATATAAATTAAAGTTTATTTCTAATCACTACATTATAAGTTATAATATTACACGGATTTATGCTATACTAAAACATAAATAATGTCGAAAACTTTTCCAATTTTACTTGTTTTGGATTGCTCCGGTTAATTTTTAATTTTGCGACGATAATTAAGATTTTTTTTGATTTAATTATTTATTATTTATAACGATTGATCATGGAGGATCTGAGTCAGACCTGAATAATTCAAACAAGAATGAAACTAGAAATTTCTTTATCGGAATCTTTTCCATTTGTTGATACTTTTTGGATATTGAGTATTGTTGATTAAACATCAGCATCAATTATTGACGATTAAAATTAAAATATTGAAATTTGACTGATTGAAATTGTAGAGAATAATAATTAAATCAGAAATGAATTATGATATGAATTAAAAAGTAGATGATAATTTGAATATTATAGAGTGCATTTGTGCTTATTAATTACTTTATGATTTAAACTTATTTGGAGATAACTTACTTAAACTATTGACAGATGATATGAAGTTGAATATCAGTAAAATCCATGTGATCAGTAATCGTCCGGAGAATGGGGGAGAAGATGAAGAAAGTTGTTGATTGGGAGTGAATGAGTGTTTGATTAGTAATGACTGGTTAGAAAGCAATTAAGTGAAGGAGTTCAAAAGTTTTGACGTAAAATATTCCATAATTTGTGATGTTTACTTAATCATATTTGGGATGAAGAAGATGGTGGTAGAAGTAAGATAATTAAATGAATGTTAGAAAGTGGGAACGACAGTTAACGTTTCTTTTCTTACACAATGGGAAATGATGTGGTTTTGATGTTTGCGTTAACAAGAATTCGTGTGTTCTCCGGTTTGATGAATGAAGAATTTATAACACGACAATGATGTCAATGTCACGGTATTCATTATAAAGAAATGATCGTCTTCTATGTGCGATTGTTCGTCATGTTAGAAATTACTTCAAATTATAAAGTTTGAAGGCGAAAACAAGAGAGTTAATTATCGTGCAGTTTTCATCAAATGTGATAGTTGAATGAAATCCGAGAAGAAGCTGAACAATCTGCTCGTCAATCTTAAGACTAAACAATCTCAGCACTCCAATTGGCAGAAGAACAATGGACATCAATGGCAGAAATCGACTGGGAAGAGAAAAGTTTATCCTCTTTCAAAATTATTAACATTTTATCCTAATTAAAATTAAGAATGTGAAAAACGTTCGAATTCTTCTTCAAACATTTTTATTTTAACAAGAATAAATAAAAAAATCTTTCTTTTCTTACATGTTAACTAATTTTTCTGGGAACTTTGCTACTGGTAAAACTTTTATTCCACTTAATATAAATTTGCATTATGCCGAAAGTGTCATCTTTAGAATTTCCCGTTAAACAGGACAAATCTGTGGTAGCGGAAAAGATTTCAAGTGAATCCAAATTGTATATCGACGAGGTTGAATACCTTTTCACGAATCCTTTTATTTCTTTGTCGGCTCATGACTTACGTACTTGCGGCCATATCGGAAGTGGTGGCAGTGGGGAAGTATATTCGGCCTATTTTAAGACCGATCCCAAACGATTATTGGCCGTCAAAATTTTCGAGCCCACTTTCTCCCATTCACACATACTCTCTGAAATAGCCGTTTGGCGAACACTGAATAATTATGACGAACAAATTAATTCGTTGCGTAACATTACTTTCCACAATTCTCCATTGGTTTGTGCGTTCGTTGTTTCATTGAAGTCATTTAATGAAACTAAAAAAATTTATTTTATGGTCACCGCATTGGGCGAATGTGGAACGTTGCGATTGTTGAGAGTGAGAGATAATCGAATGAGACCGTTCTGTATTGAAGAGATTCAATGGTTCGCTATTCAATTGTTACATATCATCAAAGCATATCATGCTAAATGTTACGTAC
This sequence comes from Seison nebaliae, assembly GCA_023231475.1. NCBI lineage: Eukaryota > Metazoa > Rotifera > Pararotatoria > Seisonacea > Seisonidae > Seison > Seison nebaliae. The sequence continues at coordinate 6,863 of JALJEE010001751.1, read as the reverse complement.
ATGGAGATCTGAAACCTCAAAATATTATTGTTAATCGAAACGGTTATTTGAAATTGATCGATTATGGATCGACATCCGATTCTCTATTAAACGAGAGTCCTAAAACATTGGGTACTCTGGGATATACGCCACCGGAGACTGCTGATGGTTATCGAGCAAACTGTAAAGTGAAATTTTGTGGTACCGTCATGGATTATTGGGGAATTGGTGCAATTCTTTTCAAGCTCTTGACCACTGAACGACTCGTTAATCTTCATTGGCCATCGGATCAATCGGCGATAAATAAATTGAAAGTTAAACGAGACGAAAGACTACGTTGCTACTTATATAGCGATATGGTTGCAATCGATTTTTTTAAGAAATTACTCGATTTCAATCCAGAAACACGAGCGTCAAGTTCTATTCTTGAGCATAAATTTCTGGAAAAATATTCAGGTTTTTAATTTCTTTTAAAACGTTAATTTCTCTTTTACATCACCATCATCTCCTTTAGATATGAGAAAGGAAACTGATATCAAAAATTTCAAAATGCCATCTAGTCTTCAACGAGATCTCGATGAGAAATTTCATGAAACGGAGAAAGCTACACTAAAAGGAGAACATTTGAATTTAAATGAACTGGTTAATAAACTATTGAAATAAATGTTGGAACATAAGAGAGAATCTCTCAAATTTTTCATTTATCGACATATCAGTCAACCATCTCTCATGTAACAATAACAGCAATAACAATAACAACAACAACAATAAGAAGAACAACAATATTTTCTAATATTTTTATTTATTTTGAAGTTATAAATGGAAAATAATTTTTTTATATTTCCAACAAATCGAATAGAATAAAATATATTTCATTTATCTATACTCTTTCAATAATTGAGAAGCGATGACTAATTGTTGAATTTCTGATGTTCCTTCATAAATCTCTGTAATTCTCGCATCTCGATAATATCTTTCGGCTGGCATATCAGTCACGTAGCCCATTCCACCCAAAATTTGAATAGTCTATTGAGAATTAATCAAAAAAAAAAACAATTTCTATAAATATTCCCAACTTGATGTGTGATGAATGTAGCCGTTTCAGATGCAAACCATTTTGCCATGGCAGCTGATTTCGTAAAATCTTTTCTTTCATCTTTCAATTCAGCTGCATTCCATGTCAGAAGTCGACTCCCTTCCAATCTTGTTGCCATTGTTGCTAATTTACTTTGAATCATTTGCAAACCTGAAATCTTCATATTAAATGACTCTCGTTCTTCAGCGTAACGAACAGCTAAATCGAGTGCGGCCTAACAAATAGAGAGATTAATAGAAATGGAACTTAAATCAAAAATTCAAACTTGTCCGATACCTAACGCTTGAGATGCGATACCGATACGCCCTGCGTCTAATGTGGACTTGAAAAATAAAATAAAAATTCATAAAAATCGTTCAATGAACCATGGCGATTTTAAATCCTGCACCTTGAGCACCCAACAGATTTTTTGATGGAACGAAACAATTTTCAAATGTTATCGAATTAGTGGAAGAGGCACGAATTCCTAATTTATCTTCTTTCTTATTCACTACAATTCCTTCTCCTTTCATATCGACAAGAAATGCATTGATTCCCTAAAATAATTTATCATTAATTTGATTCATCATAATTATAATTCATGAGTCAAAAGAACTTTATGTTTCAAATTTTTATCAGTTTGAGCGAATACGATAGCAGCATCAGCATTCTCTCCATTCGTAATCCATGATTTAGTTCCATTCAATTTCCAACCATTATCACATTTAGTTGCCGTTGTTTTCGCTGCACCGGCATCACTTCCGTTACCTTAAAAATCATGAAAAAAGTTTCGCTTGAAAATCGAGTTATCATCAAAAATTTTGATAAACTAACCTGGTTCACTAAGAGCGAAACAACCGATCATCTTTCCATCACTAAATGGAGAAATGAATTTCTCCTTTTGATCCTCAGTCCCAAACTTATCAATCGTTTGCGTATACAACGACTAAAAGACAAATTAAAAATTAAACAAATTTTCAAGAATAATTTTTCAACAATAAAAAATTATGAAATAAATTAAATTTTTTAAAAATATTTCAGAAAAAAATTCAAGGAAAAATTCAAGGAAAAATTCAAGGAAAAATTCAAGGAAAAATTCAAGGAAAAATTCAAGGAAAAATTTAAATAAAATTTTCAGGAAAAAATTTCCAAAAAAATTTTAAAAAAAGTTTCAAGAAAATTTGAGAAAAAATTTTAAAATAAGTTTCTTAAAAATTTCTAACATTGTTTACGCTCATCACCACACCACAAGAGGCACAACCACGACTAATTTCTTCTAATGCAACAGAATAACATCTCGAACTCATCTCCCCACCACCATATGTCGACGGCGTCATCATATTCAACAATCCCATCGATCCCAATTGATTAATCGTCTGTTTGGGATATAAATGTTTCCTATCCCATTCACCGGCATTCGGTACTAATTGTTCATCAGAAAATTTGGCACAAGTCTCTTGTAACATTCTCTCAGTTTCCCCTAATCGATTATAACAAGTTCGACTCATACACCGGGAGAAGACGCGACTTATCATTTTCTTTTAAAATAAACAAATTTAATTTATTTTGAAGGTAAATTTCTAGATCTCAATTTTAATCGGCCATCAAAAGATTGATTGAAAAGGAGTTGAAAAATCTGCAGGAGAAAAAAAATAATTTAAAATAAAAAAATGGAAATTTTTAATTTTTTTAATTTTTAGCTCTTTTCTCATTCGGTTACTATGACAACGATCGGTAGCTAATATACTAGACGTGAGTAGGATGGAATCTGGACCGGATGATTTTAACCCGAAAAATAATCTGAGTAAAATTGTTTTGGAGTTTGCGAAAAAGATTTCGGTGGCTGAAAAAGAAGAATTGTTAGAACTATTTCATCGATTGTCAAGTTCGAAGGAATTTTATTTGTAAATCGTTTTTGATTAATTAAACTTTTTAGAGTTATTTATTTTGGATAATGTGAGTGATGAGGAATTACAAACTTTACGATTTGAGATTTATTCGTATGACATTCATTATGTTATCAATGCAACAATCATCAATCTGATTTCACGACATTCGACTGATTTTGATAAATATGAATTTCTTGTAAATTTATTCGTTGTTTCAACTAAATCATTACATCGATCTACTGATAATGATGAAGCATTCTCACAACAACTAATGTCATCGTTTGTGCTCAATTGTATTGGAGTTCTACGTGAAATGTCATCAGATCGACTATCGAAACAAATGATATTGAAAATGAAAGAATCGATCGAATCGGTCGTCATCGAATTCCCTCAATCCATACAATTAACGTTGATTAATGATGATATTATGTATCTCTTAATATTATCAATTCCCACACCGATAACCATTCATATAATGAAATTGATTTTATCATTAGCTTTTCATCATTCACAGTTTTATTTTCTTTACATTCAAAATTAATTGCCAATTCTGTTAACTTACGATAAAAGGATGAATTTCGATAAATTATTCAATCAATCTTATGATCAATTTTTTAGGTTTATTGATGAAATTATTTATAAACTTTCAAAAACTAAAGATCGAACTATCGCCAAGTTCTCCAATATTTTATATTGTTTCATCATCTTTTAAGATAAATAGGTACGCTATCGATATTCTGGTTCATATTTGTGATGTATATAAATTGATCATCCCATCATTCAAATCTCGATATAAGTTATTATTGACTGTTAATTTATTATTAATAAGAAAACGTAAAATTTCAGGGGAATAAAAAATTTGATGAAAAGTTGGGACGATGAGAGTCTGATGAATGTTTTAGAGAAGAAGGAACGAGATCAGAAGAAGAAGAAACAAGAAATTTTTAATATTTCCACAATTTCTTTCGATTCGACACCGGAGAATATATCAGCAGTCACCATTCAACGAAATTGGAGAGGATATCAAACTCGGAAACGATTGAAAGCGGCAGATAAAGCGTTCGGTCGATTTCAACGATCTTTCCGTCAGAAATTAATTGAGAAACAAAGAAAGAAAGATTTAGAGAATGAAAAGATTCGGAAAGAATTCGAAGAATTTATTCAAAATCGAAGGAAATTCCGCAATTTCAAATTGAAGGAATATGATCTAATTCATCATTTACCATCAGGTTCAATATTATTTCTCAATTCATCATATTTTTATCATCATTGATCATATTCTTGGACATAGAATGTCTCAAAGAGAATCGAATGACCGAACAGAAATTGGCGGCGATTCAAATACAGAAAGCATATCGAGGTTATCGACAAAGGAAGAAATATTTGAATGACAAAAAACGTATGAAAGAAGAGAAGGCATTCGAATTCTTCCGGAAAAAGATCCGATCAAAAGTCCAATATCGTCGAGAAAAGAAGTTGATGGCTGAGTATGATGATGAACCGTTAACTTCAAGTCAACAGGAAATTTTATTAGATCAAATAGCCAATTGGCGAATGGAGAACAAAGGGACGAATTGTCTCACTAATCAAGAATTGGAAGAAGAATTCGATTCAATGCAAGATGATTTAGATAAATGGAGAATGTCACGAGAAAATAATATTCAACATCGAATTAATATCAGACGAATGATTGTTCATATGAAAACGGATATGACTTTATTATCAGGTTTATTCATTAATTATCTCTCGTTTCTTTAAATGATCAATTGGAAGATTGTCCAATGACCATTCAACAAATGGAAGAAACGAACAATTTAGATGAGGTTAATAAATTACTTATATCGTCATCGAGCGCAATTCGACAAAAGAGTAAGCAACGAACGGAAAAACTATTAAAACAGAATGAAATGACCCATTGGGCGTCACCATATCTTCAGTTTTCTGATATTTCTGATGATTCCGATAGAGAAGATGATTCTTTTGGAATTAACTGGAATTTTTTAACATAATTTTATCATTTTTATCATTCTGAATGTTTTTTCTTCTTCATAAAACTTGTAATTAGTTGGTAAAGTTATCAGCGAATTTCGAGAAACTTCTTCTTATCACGAGAAATGATGTTGACGATAAGTCATTTTTTTATTATTCGGCCATGGAAAGAACGCGTGTCGAATGATCTCATTAAATTATTGTGACTTCGGTAAGGGAGTGACGTCTAAATAAGTTATTAGTTTCATGAAACTTCTACTTGAGAATTAAGAGAAAATGAAAATTTTTTTAAATTTAATTTCCTTAATAATTCTCATAAGAATTTCGAATGGATTCTTCTCCAATCTCTTAAGGAAGAAACATTCACAATCTTATCGAATCGGAGCATTTAATATTCGCATCTTTGGATTGAGTAAATTGAAGAATGAGAAAGTTTTAGAAGGACTAATAGAAGTTCATCAATTTCTCATTTAATTGAAAGAAATTATTATGAAATATTAAAGATAGTTGATCGATATGATTTGTTATTCGTTCAAGAAATCCGAGATAAAACGGAGAGAACTATCCCGAAATTTCTCGAATCATTGAACGAGAATGTCGAAGGAAAAACTTATAATTATGTCATAAGTTCTCGTATAGGACGAACGAGATCGAAAGAACAATATGCCTTTATTTATGATGAGAATAAAGTAAGGAGTTTCATAAACGATTTTCTCCTCATCATTTTTTAGATTGGAATTATTGATCAATTTGAATATTGCGATGGAGAGGAGAAATTGATCGAGAAGAAATGGTTAGATCAATTCCATCGGGAGCCATTTGTTATAAAATTTCAATTCAAAAATTTCGGTTAAAATAACTTAGAAAAATTGTGGAATTGATGAAAATTAATTTTGAAAGATTCAATTCCGAAATTTGCATTTATCGGAATTCATACAGATCCGGATGAAGCTAAAGAAGAAATCGTTAGTTTGTTCGAAGTGGCAGAAAGTGTCGATAAGAAATGGTCGTTAGAGGTTGAAATTGATTTGTTTCAATAATAATAATAATAATAATATGAAATTTTAGAATGTGATAATTGGAGGAGATATGAATGCAGATTGTTCATATTTCAATTACAAAAAATTCGATTTACCTCATCCATTCCAATCGATCATTCCATCTGATGCCGACACGACAACAACGAGGACACATTGTGCATATGATCGCTTCTTTATCAAAGGAGATATGGTAAACAATTTTCTCGAAATGTCCGGAACTTATAATTTCGATGAAATTTTCAAATTGAATTCAACCCAAGTTCATTTAGAAGACTAGAAATTATTCATTATTCTCGACATATAGGCATTGGCGATTAGTGATCATCGTCCGATAGAAATGATATTGAACATTGAAGAAGATTTGAATGCATTTGATCGCCTCATGAATAAGTTTAATAAATTGAAAGAGAAAGGCATAAAGAAATTGAAAAAGATCAAATCAAAAATCTCCAATCATTCCTAAACCTAAAGAAACAGGTTAAAAGAAAGATAATTCAAGAATAAAAATATAATAATTATTCTTCAATCAATTAATTACTAATGAAATAAAATAAAAATTAATTTTCTATTTAGCCTCAATTTTTTTACCATATAATATCATTGAATCTAATCAGTTATTCTCATTTAAAATAGGAATGGAGTCGTTTCCTGCAGTTTTGGCATATGCTGACGATATTTTGATTTGTTCTAATAACATCAGTCAATGTAAGAAGACTATTTATTTCATCAGTAATCGATTAGCTGAAGTTGGAATTAACATGTAATGAGAGTAAGTCATCGATTCTCTCGAATATCTCAAGATTTCCAATGCGTTATGATATGGAGAAATTAGTGAACAAGGAGGTGTGTTTCCTTGGATGCCAAATTGATTCGAAAAGAAAGAGTTCAGCT
>JALJEE010001737.1:0-106865 GCA_023231475.1 Seison nebaliae | reverse complement strand
CCTTATCTCAAACAAATATTCAGAATAAAAAGAAACGAACGTCAATTTTCAATTTGAAGAGCATATTTGGAACGATCGAGAAGAAGTTTACCCCAACAAAGGAAATAGACAATGAAAGTTGTAAGAAATTCACAACGAATTCTCCCAAACTATTTTATAGAAAAACCATTCCGCCAAGTCATATCGTTCGAACACCAAAACACTAATTCACTTTGCTTTGTTTTTAATGAAATAAATTTTATATAATGTAATTTTTTTATTACCTTTATTACTCATCTAAACGAGCAAAAGAAATCTTGTAAAATTGTTAATAATTACATAATGAAACAATAATAAATTAGATTAATTGTAGTGCGAATTTTTTAACTATTAAGGAAAGTTATAAAATAAAACTTCAGAAATTTTTTTTGTTATCTTTTCGTGAAGGATGAAGAAAATTCTAATTCTTTCTTTATTACTAATTATAGTAGTGATTGCAGGTTCGATTATATTCAAACCAATTCTTCTTTCTCCAAATTGATTTTAGAGTCTCAAACATATCAGTATAGACGAAGTCCGTTTCACACCGTCAATTTGGAGGATATATTTGATCGATTGAAATATTCGCTGAAACGTTAGTTGCAATTAAAATTTCTGACGAAATCTCATTTTCTATTAAAAATGCAGAGAAGATTGGTACACCAAACAAATTGGTGACAGATGAAGGTCGTAATATTATTAGTTAATTCCTCATCCATTTTCACAAACTTAAAAATATTATTGTAATATTTTCAGAATTGCAAAGGGACTCAATCGTTTACAAAGTGAAAAGTTTAAAAGATTGGTAATCGAAAGTTGTAATTAAAAAATACTTATTATTATTATATTAACGTGAAGAAAAAAGATTTTCATTTTTTCAAAAAAATCTATAATTATTTTCCTAATAAATTTAATTCGTCTGTTCTAATTCAACACGATGAAATCATTCGACTGGACAAGTTTTTTCCGTCCATTATTTTCATCGAGGAAAACTACGCAAATTCTGACGGGTTAATCAAAAGTCTTTGTTGTTATTTATAGTTTTTCCGTTTGTTTCATTCTTTCTTAAGTTCAATCATCCTAATAATAATTTATAGTTCTTCTAAAAATTTTAAATAGTTTAACAATTTTATTATTATTATTTATTTAAAATTTCTGTCGGGATAAATTAGATGACTAAAAACAATTTTATTACAAGTTTGATAAAAGAGATTGGAGTTCGATGTCGTCCTTTTTAGAAAGTTTTTCATAGTTCATCAATTTTTCTTTAATTGAATCACCTTCGATAGTTATATTATGAATGATTTCTTTCAATTCAATTACAGCGATCGCGTCCGTTAGTCTAATAATCGAAGAATTATTGATAAATTGATGAATAAATTCTTAACAAATCTTTTTGGATCATTTCTTTGATGAGATTCAACTCTTTCTCATACCGAACCAAGTGGAAAGTCATTGTTCCAAAATATCTAGTATTTCTTAATAAATTAAAAGATTTTCTCTCATTTATATGATCATAAGTACGATTAGTTACCTAAAAATAATAAGTGAGGAATTGTCAATTTCTTCAAAAATTGAACTTGAATGAAATTCTCATCAAAAGGTTCGATGGTAAAACAAGCTTTATCTAAAATGAAAAGATATTCCTGTCTCTCTAACAATTTCTGAAAAGAGTAAAATTTAAATGGAAAATTCGAAAAGTAAAAAAAAACTTCTAAATATTGTGCGGAAAACATTTTGGGAATTCGATTGAGAAGTTGATGAGGTTTCGGGTAATAAGTTCTCAACAATCTTTGTCGTTCATTAATCGATGCTTTCCTTAATCTACCGTTGGGTTGACGAATAACAATGGATCGTTGACGGTATGGTATGTTGTTAGATATATCGACAAAAACATGATTCTCGTCGATCGCTCCATTAATCTTACTTTCATTCTCATGTTGAATGACTAAATTATCACTATCGATAGATTCAACAATTTCTCTATTGTCGAGAACGGGATACATTTGTAACTTCTTTCTCGCTCTCTTCTCAGCATCTTTCACTAACTAAATATAAGATTATATTTGATGAATTTGAATATTTGAGAAACTTCATTATATTCCAATTCAGTCAATAACTTCAGTTCAGCTTCACGTTTTTCACTTAACGAGGCACTTTGTCTCAGAATTCGGTCGAGATCGAAATGTGTCACTTTCTCTAAACGATCACGCACATTCTTATCGAGGAATAATGAAGTAATTGATTTCTTGGAAGATGATTGAATGTGATTCAATCGTATGAAAGCACTAATCAACTTTCTTCCTATCATAACATTAATTTTTCAATGAAATTAAGCTTTAGATTAAATTTAAACGATTTCAAATCGTAAATCATCATATTTCTTATTATTATCATGTTCACTTAGAAAAGGCTCAATTATGAATGAAAGAAGTGGAGGGAATTCTTAAACTATGGTTTTTCAACCGTTTTTTAATTTTAGTTAGCATAATGAATTATCTATTAGAAATTAGAGAATCGAATGAAATGATGTAATATTTTTCAATCAGCAAGAGTAAAATACAGATAATCGTATACAATCAAGCATGAAACACCGAAAGAAAGGCCACAAATGAAAGTTGAATGTTTCCAATCTAGTCACAATTCAATAAATTCAAGTCATTTAACAAACTCTTTTATCCACTCGAAGTGCTAAAGAAATTAGTCCAACTTTCTATTTTTTTGATTCCGTTTTAATTATTTAAAGTTAATAACATGTTAACGAACAAAATTAACAAATTAATATGTCATCAATCATTTCATCGTCAAAGAGTGTGACAGAAGAACACCAATTACTCCAACGATATATCATAAAATGAAAAAAGTTGATAATAACTGTTGAAACCGAGAGAATATTGATTTACAACCAAATTACAATTTACATTCTTAATTAGACGAAAGATCAAACGAAAGCACTCAACTAAATTATCGTAATTCTTCCGATCTTTTTACACTGGAATAATTAAGTAAAATTCATGGGAATTTATCGAATTACCTCAAACATAACATTAAAATGACATTATCAGGGAGGTGCGCAATAACAGAAGAAAAGGAATGTCAACATCGTGACTTTTACTTCCAAATATTATTAGTTCATTGGGGAATATTAGTCAATTTGACAACTGTGAACTTCGGACGATAATTGAGAATTTTTAACAATTCAACAACGAAAGAATTTTACCAAGTTCTTCAAACTATCTTGATCTTTTAACGAGTAATGGCAGTATGAAGAGAAGTAAGATTAATCAAGGGAATAAAATGGAAGGTCATTAATTTAGCATTATGATGAACATTATGATTACAATTATTAAATTTATGGTTCAAGTACTGATAAAGAAATACCTCGAATATTTACAAACAAAATCTATATTAGTGGTATGTATGTGAGTGTGTATGCCTCACTAGCAATAAACGATAAAACAGATAAATGGAATGGTAATAACATAATTTTTAAATGTTGGCTAAAACCGAAATTAAATCGATAGATATATACATATGGTGAAATCGAATATGATATTCACATTGTTTTTTTTGACCAAAATAAAACCGTGAAATACGTATTGCTCTATTCAACATTGAAAAAGATCGATTACGATTATATTTTTCTTTTTTTCGCCATTATAAAATATTTATTCTTTCTAATATTTTATCTAGAGAACGGATAAATTTTTCTTGATATGATATGATGATAAAAGAAGAATATCTTCTTCCATTATTGAGAAATTGTTGAAAGGCTTAATTTGAAACATCTGATAGTGTTTTCCGAGAGGAAATGAGTTGATTTTACTTTTCAAATAGTTCTCATAGATGAACTGACATTATGCACGAAACAATTTATTGATTTCTGATCAATGAGATGAATGTGATGGAGAATAATCGAATAATTAAATTAAGATGAGACAGATCGATAGTTACGACGTCGGACGGAAAAGAATGTAAATTGTAGTAAGCTTCGATTTCCGTGTGAGTGTGGATGTTAGAAAGGAAAATGATTTATGATTGAGATAAACGGAGAAGGTATGAAGGAAATTCGTATTTACCCGTCTCGCCTTACCAATCGATGAGGAGAGAGGAAATCATATGATTTCATCGATGATGAATAATTATCGTTTGTTTTATGTACCTCCCCCCTCTAATTTGCCATTGTACGTTCGTATGTGCAAATGAAATTACGCGTTCTATGTATTGTTGTGCGCAATGACATGTTACTTGTGAACGATCGTTCAACTTAAAAAATTATCAAAATTATTTGACATTGGATCTTCTGTCTTTTCTAACGAATGAAGTCATCTATAAAAAACTATTTATTAACTTTATTATATGTCGTCCTCCAACTCCTACTTTTTCACATCGTCTCTACATCCCCTCCGTGTAGATAAGAGCTGTATTACAAGCATTCCTTATTGAATTCTATGTATTTTTCTTTATTTCTTAATATTTCGTCTCTTTCAGTCCTTCTCTTCTCTCGTCCACCATCTCATTTCGGGAAAGGTGTGACGAAATTTGAATGTCAGTTAAATTTCGATATGCACATGTCAAAATGAAATTGAATGAAATAAAAAAATTTCACAGAAACATATTTCCAATAGTGGAATTGTTGAGAAATATTTTAATGACTTTTATCTTCAAAGTTTCTTCCATTTCCTTTCCACAGTAGATTTTTTACAAATCAAATCTCAGAACTATTTATTTTTATTATCTTTTTATGATTGGGTTAAGAACGGAAAGGAAACATGACGTATGATCACTATCTGACACATCACGGAAGTGATCTCTTCGATAACTGTAATCTCGGTTCATTCGACTCTTTGACGAATAATGGACCTAAACTCAGAATACCAAGAAGTTTGAATGCTTTCGTCAATTCGGAAATTCAAGTACCACCCGTCACCAAAATTGATATTAGAGGTAGTGTCAGTGTGTTAAGTCCCGTACTCTTCACATGGACCAATTTGACGACGTTGTCGGTAGCTGAAAATTTATTGGAGACGTTACCACCTGATATTGGTCGATTAAAGAATTTGATTGAATTGGATTTGTCATCCAACCGAATTACACATCTCCCACCCGAATTAGGTAGTTTGGATCAATTACAAATTTTAGATGCATCCAAAAATCGGATGAAGAAAATTCCTTTATTTCTCGGGAGATTATATCGATTGACAAATTTGAATTTTACAACGAATCCATTACAAGGGCTGGAAAAGATGAAAAGTGAATGTATCGATAATGATTTATTAATTCAACATATTATGATGGAATATTTGAGATCGATGCCAGATCCTCCAGAAAGAAAATGGAAATTTATTGCAAATGATGAAATGGAAGTGAAGAGGAAGAAAACGGATTCATTCTCGTTAGAGAATAAGAAAAAGAAAGAAGATGTTGATCATTTCGAAGAAAATAAAACAGATTTTGAAGAACAATATGATCATCATTCATCGAAGTTAAAGAGTTATTATTCTCATGATGATGATTATGTTGGTGATAGATTCACAATTTTGAGTTATAACATTTTATGTGAACAATATGCCTCGAAAACATTATATGCTTATTGTCCTACTGATAGTTTGGATTGGAGGAATCGTCGAGATGTAATTCTGAGAGAAATTCTCAAATATCGTACCAGTATCATCGCATTGCAAGAAGTGGAAGCGGAACAATATGACACATTCTTTCGTCCACATCTCGCTGAATATAATTACGACGGAGTGTTTGGAGTGAAATCTCGTGCAAATACTATGTCTAGTATCGATCAGAAGAAAGTGGATGGATGTGCATTATTTTTTGATGAAACAAAATTTGAATTACTTCAACGAGAATTGATCGAATTCAATCAACAAGCAATGGATGTGGTAAATACAGTACATACGGATTATCTCAATTTGAATAATGTGACAGATGCCCAAGTGTCAGATACGACTAGAAAGCAGATGATAGATAAACATTCTCATTTAATTAATCGAGTCTCCTCTCGAGATAATATAGCCATAATTGGTTTGTTTCGTCTCAAAACAGCTAAAATTGGAAACAATTCGAATTTGAATGATAACATAATTATGGTAGCGAATTCACATATACATTGGGATCCATTTTATAGTGATGTGAAGATTGTTCAGATTGTTCTATTAGTCGCTTCACTTAAACGTCTTTGTATCGATGCAATCCGTTGTGGATTGATCAAGATTCCGTCAATGAAAGATGTCGATTCGAGAAATGTCGAACAAATGACGATGAAAAATTTGAATAATAAACAATTATGTGAAATCTTATTATCCATTCCATTAGTTCTATGTGGTGATTTCAATTCATTACCAATTAGTGGAGTCATCGAATTTTTATTGAAAGCATCCTTGCCATTGAGTCATGAAGATTTCAAACAATACTCATATAAAAATAGTTTAGATGTCATTTTAGGAATACATCCATCGAAAGATAATCAGAATGATTCGACTCATAATCTCAATTATAACAACAACAATAAAATAAACAATCGAGGAAATCGGGCGTCATCCGCCACATCTCTCACAACAATTCCATCATCGAATATGATAAAACATCAATTCCTATTCGAAGATGCATATGAAGGAATAATTCTCCCATTTACAAATTACACAGTTGATTTTAAAGGTGTCATCGATTATATCATGTACACAAAATCCACATTGAAAAGGAGACAGATATTATTACCAATTCCACCCGAATGGTTTTTAGAAAACGAAATTCTCGGTTGTCCACATCCATTAATTCCTAGTGATCATATGCCGATTGCAGTGGAATTTTCACTTACAAGAACAACTCATAATCGAGATATATTTTCGGAAGATAATCTCATGGAATTAGTACGACAACATTATGACGTGACTGGAAGATCAGCAATTTCTGGAGATCATGGACGATATTTTGAAACGATGAAAGATAATTCATCTTTACGCTCAACGAATAGTAATCATAATCAAAATGTCAATAATTCCAATTATAATCATGTTTATGATATTCACAGGATATTACCAACTGGTGATATTGATGATGAAAATAATTTAATTATCAATGATGGAAATGTTCTCAACATCGAAGATAGTTTAATCATCAATGATGAAAATGTTCTCAATATCGAAGACAATTTACCTATTGAAGATTCATCAGTGACGAATTTGAAAGAACGAATGGTAAATTATTTGGATGAGATTGATATGTCAAATATTCCACATGGGAAAACGACCATGTTCAACGAATCTATATTGAGACGTAGTTCAAATGTGAAAAATGTTCAACATGAAAATTATCGGAAAATGCGAAATAATCGATCGAAAAAAACGAGAACAAGACGAAGTCGTCGATCCTTGAAATTTGTTGACACTAAACAGAAATCGGAAATTGTTTACGAACCTCATGAAACTGTCGACAAATCTCAGAAAAATACACTCGTTGCACAAAATTCAACATCATCGTCTGGTGTATCGTCGATGGATTCCACATTCTCTCCCGAGACTGTTCAGGGACGTGAAAATTATCATTCTGTCTTTACGGCCGATTATCCTGAACTTCATCATAATGAATCAATGACATATAATTCACCATATGTAAATGATGGGAATCTAAAGCGAGTGATACGGAATAACATCAATAATTTGTCGTTGGGCGATATAAGTCAACATAACATTCATCAATTCAATAAGAGAGATAGCCTCAGTTCGGAAGAGGAGGAGAAAATGATACATGATGAAAAAGATCGGTCATCGGATGAAGATGATGAAATTAATGAAGATGAAGAGGAAGACGACGAAAATACAAAGTATAACGGATATGACGATGTGAATGATGATGGAATTTATGGAAATGAACAAATATATTATTTCCCATTCAATTCATCAATGAACGACCAAACGAATTTGGGGCAACATCATCTACAACAAAATCTAAATCAACAACATCCCACCATTCATCCACTCAACCGACAGACAATTGGAGCAGGTAATTTTTTCTCTTGAGATCTGAGAATTATCTCATGGAATTATATCTTTCTTCCTCCACTTCCTCTCCTTTTCCATAACACAATTATCTAATCATATTTTCTCACTTTATTAAACGATGACATTCTGAGTATCGGGATTATATCTCTAACTTATTAAATTTGTCAACTTTTTGACAAATGATCTTTTAACTTATCGTTAGTTAACAAATAAAATAACATAAACAATATTTTCATCTTTCATCCACACTTCTAATTCCTTCCTAGACATCTTACAACGACAACAACAACAACAACAACAACAACAACAAAACCAAACATTTCAACAATATACTACCGAATATTTATCTCAACAAGAGCAGCAACAACAATTCCAACAAACAAACAATTTCAATATGTACAGACCATTCTTCCAAGCCTCATCATTTATGATGGACAACTACTACTTCTCTCCCGTTTGCTACATGAGTACCATACCTTACATTCAGTTTCCATATTAATCAAATTATTTTATACCATCCTCTCCAAATTTATTTTATTTCTTCTTCCTTTCTTCTTTCCGATTCCATTATGTCGATTATACGATCTCATTTTATCTGAGCATCATCATCATTCAACATACATTCTTTCCTCCAAAACACCTTTGTCTTCCTCATCCATATGACTTAAAGTTCCTCTTAATCATTTCACACAAGACACCTAATTTAATTATACTTCTATTTCTTCTACCTTATTTATACTCGAAGCTATACATATAGCAACTTGGAGAATGGCTGTATACAAACAATTCTTCTACATTTATTCATAACATTAAATCCATCATTACTCCTCTCTTACACTTGTCTTTTCTCAATTGTTAACTTTATCGAAAATTTTACGATTCCATCGGAACGAAGCCTAAAAAGTTATCATAGTTTATTTGAGATAATTTCGAAAAAAAATTTTGTCTTCCAAATAAAAAATCGGACCTCAAGTTCAGAAGAGTTGAAAAGTTTAATAATAATAATAAATTGAAGCAACAATCAATTTCATTTAAATGTTTCAACACAGTTCCTGGCAGATTTTCAACTATTCTCTAGCATTTGCTTCATACTTCGATTGAGTGACAGATCGATATCGATGCACCAAAAGGAACGTTAACAAGATGATACATACTCCCAATAGACACATGCAAGTGAGAACAACAGGCGATGAAATTCTTTCTTGGTACAAATATCCTTCCAATACTTGCAATTGATGTAACATGAAACCGACGGTCCAAACTAAATTTTTCTTGTTCAACTACGAATTACAGAAATAAATACTATTCGATTACAAAATATGAATTAACCTTTTTTGTGAAAATGATATTCTCCCAATTCTTCTCTAAACCATACGACTTCAATAATTCGATGGCGTACATGGCACGAAAACAGATATTGTGTTTATAAATTTCGTCCGTCAATTTTTTCTTTCAATTCTCATTATCAATTGATGTGAATTATAAAGTAGAACTTGGACGAAAGACGATTGATATGTGCGATTGTCGCATAGAAGATTAACATTACTGATCATTTCTTTATAAGATCGACCACCGATCCGATGAAATATCCAATAGAAGGAAGAAACAGCCTAAACATTTCAAAAACTCTTTCACAAAAGAACAACAACAACTAACATAAAATTTAGTTTTTTCATCCAGAAAACTACTGATCGATTGGGCGGGAAGAGGACAATTCTTGGATTGTGGTGAATTGATAATTGAGTCGCCATTCATCAATCTCACCGGATCACACAATGGAGTATTGTTATTGAATAATCTTTTTGTAATTTCTTGACATTTATTTATATTACTTTCACCAATTAGTGTAACATATTTTTTCTTTTTCAACTTAAACGAATTGAAAAAATTTTAAAATATTCTAAATAAACATTTATTTGCTGCATATTTGTGCATGGCGTATTGACCAATTGTTGTAAATTTATCGACTGTTTCGGATAATCTCTAAAAGTACAATAATCGTTTATTATTTCACTTTCCACATTCTCTGGTAACTGCAATAATCATAAGATGATTTTTTTATGAGATGAAATATTTTTCTAACTTTTAATAATTCGTCTAAATATCGATAATATGCTTCATTCGCACCATAACACAGATAACTGTAAAGGTAAAGTTTAAAATTGTTCCTTAGCATATTTATTCGATTTATTCCTTCTGTTATTTCCAAAAGACAATTCCATATTATTCATCATAATATAATTAACAAATTTAACTTTCATTATCATATGATTCAGGTAACGGATAACTAATTTGTGTTGATGCACCACCAAGATCAAGAAAGCCGACTAATTTCGAAGAATTTTTCTACAACAAAAAAATTCAATAAAAAATCTTTTCAATAATTTAGCAACTTTTGTTAACGATTGTAAATAGTAATTTGTTGCTAACCATCCATAAAATGCTTCATCGTCACCTGTCAATATTTTCACTTGATCACTACTGATGTAGCGATATGGTGATCCCTTAAAGAATTGTCTCAATCTCATCAGGATAATTTCAGCCCTTTCACGATTAGATGTTCTTTGAAATGAATTTGAAAAATGTTTATGTAAATTTCTTCTACTAACAATAACAATCTCATTCCAGCTGTTGCTGCGAACATAATATAAGTGCTCGATATCTTTTCATTGGGGATGGATTTTTCTAATTTTTTCAAACAATCTTTTATTCCATCGATGGCTTCCTCCAAATGATCTTCGTCAACATAATTGGCTATTCCTTTCTCTATTTGAGAGATTGAATTGAGAAATTGTTAGAATGTGAAAAATGTAATAACTAGTTGCCTTGCAGTTATCGATTTCTGTAATAATTTTCAAGTTTTCTATATTATCAATGAGTTTCTCGTTTGTGTCTTCTTTTAGCCATTGGTATAAATAAATTCGTGTCTTAGATGAACCTGCATCAAATACCAATGCATACTAATTATGATTAGTGAATTATTTGATGGAAATAAAATGTGACAAACATTCTTATTATCATGTTGCTTCAAATAAATATCATTAAACCACACGGACAAACAAATGATGACCGTCAACCAGAGGAAGAAGAGAATAATTGTCAAAAAAATTGGAGTATGTTGATGGAAGAAGGAATACTTCCGATTCTTCCTGTCCTCGTTAACAACGGGAATGAATGAAATATTATTTCGATCAATCATTCCTTTTCAATGGTGATTATGAAGGTAATGAAGTCTGATTGGAAGCAGTTATACGATTCGTTATGATAGAAAGGAAACTTTTCTTAAGTAAATTACCATTAAATTCACTTAATGTTTTCGATAGTGATAATTGTTTATGTAAAACTTTAACAGATCGTTCTATTTTTGTCTGTTCTCTTAATCAACTTAATAAAGAATAGCCAAGACAGTTATAGGTGTTGTCAATAATCGATTGCAATCGATTACTTGCTCTCATTCATTTGCTGAAAGTAACGTACGTAAATTCCAGGAATCAGTCTCGCTTCATATCCGTAGTTCCTAAATATGCAATTCCACTAATTATATATGCAACAACTTAATAGTAATCTCTTAATATGACATGTTCGTTGAGTGACTTGGAAAATAGATATTAAAATTGTAAGTGCATACCATTTATATGGATATGTGCACACATGTATTCAAGTGTGTTCATAGAGGTAGTTGTTGTAGTGGAGGGGAAATGATAATATAGGAAATCATAACATAACTACATGGCAATATGAGCAACAGAATCCAGCGCTGAAGAAGAAGAATTGTAAAAAAAGAATGAGAGAAAATTTGAAGTTGGGACCTATAACTACGTAAATGGACGAACATGTTTAAAACTCGCTACCATAAGTAACTGAAATTCAGACTGCTTTCTTGTCTACAATTAATTACTTATTATTGTTTATTGAAAACGATTTATTATGAAGGGCAACACTATGCTTGGCTGATATATTACCATTTGGTTTAAATATTCCGCACTGGAGTTAATTGAATGTGAATCTCTCACCATCCATTGAAAAATCCACGAAAACGAAACAACATGACATGAAGAATTATGAGTTGGTAAATAGATATCGACAGACTCTCTGATTCGATCTTTCTGTTATAATGATCTGGTTCCTGCTTAATGATGAGAATAACGTTAGGACTAATGCCCTAGGTATCGGCAATAGCATAAAATTGGAAACCAAACAAAATAAAAGAATTTCTTTAAGATTAATTTCTCTCGTTATTCTTCGCTAACAGTATATGTAAATTCTTTGTAATTAAAGAAATAGTCCATAAATTATGTAGTAACGCTACTTATCGATCGTATTCATCATCGGCAACATCTAAACTCTCTTCTACTTTCTAGATTTGAAGTAGAATTCTCATAGTTCACATTGTGAAGAGTAAGTAGTTGTTCTTTTGAGGTTGCTCGATCCAATTGCACTGTCGTTTAGACGAGTTGCACTAACTTTTCGTAATCATTTATTGTTTATTCCGTTCATTTTACCGATTCCCTCAGTACTAATATTACATTGATGGCGCTATGATATTGTGTTAATTTCAATTTAAATTAATTTCTTCAAATCGAATGATCATGATGAATGTACGTCTCTCCAGTGTTCTCATAGAACGAGGTTAGTTATTTGGTTAGTTAGAATATTTTTCCGTAAGAAAATCAAATGAATAAATTTATTTAATCGAACAGGAAAGAAATGAGACGAACAAAGCTTTTTTTGAAGAAAAACAACGTTGCTACGAAAGAAGAAAGGAAAACGGAAAGCAGAAATTTTAATATTTTTCAATTTTTTTTACGATCTTTGTTTGAAAATTATTCATCTTATGTTTTTGTATTGTTATTGTTGATGTTGTTGATGATAATAATGGGTTTTTTTTGTGAAAAGAATAATAATGTTATAGAATATTGTTGATAGTTACGGAATAAGGTTCAGAGAATTCTTTAATTGAAAAGAATTCGGAGATTTTAAAAGATTTTGCAAAAAAACGA
Source organism: Seison nebaliae (assembly GCA_023231475.1). Lineage (NCBI taxonomy): Eukaryota > Metazoa > Rotifera > Pararotatoria > Seisonacea > Seisonidae > Seison > Seison nebaliae. The sequence goes on along the minus strand of JALJEE010001737.1, from coordinate 93,835 downwards.
AAAGAAAACCGATTACTGCTAATCTAAGAGGAGATGACGAAAACATAATTATCAGTCATAATTACATGAGAAAAAAATAGTTACGAAATTTGAATTTCGTTGATATGAATAAAATATTCATAATAAATGAATGCTGATTGAGTTATAATACGATACAGGTGTCTATCTGCCGAATGTCCTTTTAACGATTGATAATATAACGGTTCAAATCGAAGAATAAATTGATGAATATCGGAAAAGAGATGATCGAAAATGAATGGTTGTTTAACTTTCTTTCATTAACTTATTATTTATTGAGGAAATCGATTGACGCCTTCACTTTCTCTCCAGTCAGTAAATCGATGGCACTGACATGTATTTCGGTATCACCAAAAGTAACTTCAGCTCGAATTTCTCGACGACTTCTAAGAACAGAGGAGAGTGATTGACCAATCTCCGAAGTGTTTCGATATTTAGCATCTTCTACAATAATATTATTATTATTATCGATCAATTGCAATGATGATGATGTCGGTATTTTATCTTTACCATTTTTCCTTTTCAATGATTTCTCATCCCAACTGACAGTTAACGATCCACAAAGTCGCACCGATTCGTCAGTGATGAATTGCGGTTCGGCTGATTCACTACAGTAGAAATGGATTACACATTGTGTCTGATCCGTTCGTACTGGTACATATGATCGAGTAACGGTTTCGCCCAATGCAACTTCCTGATCTGTACATACGAATTTATCGAATACATCAGTACACCATTCAACACCATCTTTCACCACTTTCTTATCATTGGGATGAGTGGCGGCATTAAATCGATTTAATACGCCCACTCCATATGTCAATCTTGATCGTCTAACAATGACGACTGACGGATCAATTCCAAATAGGACAGCACCTTAAAGAATCATTCAAAATGAACAACACATTATCCAATAATTAAATAACCTTTTAGAATTGTCAAAGACACATCTTGTGGAATGATTACTCTAATTTTTGGTTGGAATTTTTCTCTGATCGCTTGTTGGAGCATTGGTGATTCGGCAAAGCCACCAACTAAAAATATATAAGACAAATCTTTTATCCAGAGTTTTAGGGTAGAAATTAAGATAATTTTAAGAGGAAACTTTTCACATTTGGTTCATGAACAATTTTCTCTATTATATTGACGATATTGTGGATTGTAGGAGCGAACAAATCTCGCATGATGCTTGTATTGAATCGTAACATTCCTTGTGATGACCATTTGATTTGAGGGGAACCATATTTCTTGACAGCATGTTCAACAGTAGATCCCTAAACAATATAAAGTAATTGAAATTTGGGAATAGGAAAAATGAATAAACTTTCAATTGTTTATACATATCAATAAACGCGATTGGTAATGAAACATTCAAAGGACTCGTTCTCAACGGTGATGCTGTCCGTTTTCTTGCTTCAAATGCAACCATCAGATCAATATAACTGACTGGATGACGATTCTTGAATGATTGCATGAATTCTGGAGTGAATATTTCACACATCAATGATTCGAATTCCGCATCTACATTTGCTGAACCATAAGGTCCACCACTCGCTTTGTTCACTTCAATAAGTGTTCCGTTTTCATTCATCTCATGTACAGTTATGTCCACCGTTCCACCACCACAATCTACCACCATATATTTCGTTCCTAAATCAAAATATTTACCATTTAATAATATCACATGTTAATAATGTCATTATTAACCTGGAATAATGTTTTCTCCTACTGTTCGCGGTGATGGTATTGGCAATGAGGCGTTGTGAATTCTCACAGATTGATCTGGACTTAAAAGTGAATTAGGATCGTCGGACATCAATTGATGTTCTCGTAATCGACGGACGTAAATACTTGCCGCTTCCGGTTCCAAAGCTATCAATAATTGTTGAGGCTTATTAACAGATGCGATACCGGCCTGAAAATATAATTTTTTATTAGGAAATAATATATGAAAAAAAAACATTATAAGCCGCTTGACGCATAAATTGCTTTGCAGGTTGTTTCCATATTGCAGGTACGGTGATAACCCATCGAATGTCTTCGATACAAATGGTAGTCAAAGATTGATCGCACATCTCTTGTAACGCCCTATCCTTGAAGAAGCGTAAAGCTTCTGTAAAGACCAACATGGCAGGATACCATTTACCATTCGCAGCACGTATCTGAAGATTAGCATTTAAATCCTGAAAAATTCATTATCATTACTATTTATTTATTATAAAAAACAAGAACTTCACAATAATGTAAATGCATCTTAAATTTATCGAAATAGATATATTGTGCAGCGTCTTTTCCATCAAGATCATGATAGAAATCTCTAGCAGTTGTTCCAAACGAATGGAATTTTCTGTCCGGTGTCAATAATATATTAGTTGGGATTTTCTGATTGACTAATCCTGGATCTCCTCCGTCCCATTTTCTCATCATATGTATAGTATTGGGATCTCTTGTTAAGGCGAATGCATATCCGCTCATAGTTGTTCCAAAATCAATAGCGATTACCACAAAAAAATCCTGATATTTATTCATATACTTCTTCGGTGATAATGTTTCCCAATTGGAACGAACTGTTCCATGAAGAGAATCGAGAGATTGATCTCGTTTTGTCGATTTCTTACGGTGTTTAGTAGTGGCATTGGACGAAGATGATGACGACGACGATGACGATGACGATGACGATGATGATGAACTTGAAGAAGATGAACTAGTGGAATTTCTTCGTTGTTGTAATCGATTTTTTATTGGAGGTGTAGACGCACTTCGATGTTGGGGAAGTCGTTCGATTTCATCAAATCGTTTTGAAAATGCAGTTGGAGTTGGAACTTTGTAATGAGGATACATTTCATATCCTCTTGGTATTTTCGGGGTATCGAGGACATGTTGGACTGTCGGATGTATATCTGCAATAAATTAAAATAAATAAATTAGTTAAACAAATAATAGTAGAAGGATAATGATTGATTGAAATGAAATGAGAAAAATAATAATAGATAACGGATAACTAATTCTTGTCGGAATCGTAGTGGTTTGGACGAACCACATGATTGTTCTGTTGAGTTGACAGTGCTCATAAAATTACCGATGACGATATTAGAACAGAAAGATGAATAAAGTGTAAATTATGTGGGTCCGTCAAGAACACTTGTCAAGAGATACGATTGAATAAATGAATAATAATAAAGATAATTTTAACAACAACAAATATGTGGGAGAGTTGCGGTTGATACCGGATTAAAAACGATTCGAATTACTTTCATGAGACTTTTAGAAAATTCCTATTATTTACTTCAGATCAATTTACATTGAGGTCAAAAAGTTTTATACGAACGTTTCTTTCCACTCTGACTACTACTGGTCGATGTTGAGGTGGAGGATGATGACGACGATGATGACGACGACGACGATGTTGTTGATCTTGAATCACTGCTCGTATCATATGATTGTGTTTCCTTCGCTTCACCATATTTGGGTTTTGTATGAATTGTTGTGAATGTCGTATTTCCAGCTACGATTTCTTCATTTTTCTTACTTTTCGGATCTTCCGTTTTAGTCGTGTAAATTGTAGTGGGAGTAGTTGAACGATTTTGATTAGCAAAGAATTTTGCGATTTCTGGTGGAGGTTCCTGATCTCCAAATAATTCTTTAAATTTAGAAGCAATCACATTCATATCTGAAGTTAAGACACAATCAGTTTTCTTACTGGTCAAAACTTTTCGATCGCGAGTTGTCGTTCTGTAGACTTTTCTCAATTCGCCAGTCTCAGGATCACGTTCTATAAATTGTTCATGTATTACATTACCGTCGTCCTCTTTTTCAGTCACATATTTAGTGTCTTGTGTAATATTATCCTTATTCTTGGAATATTCTATTTTATCTGCTGAACGACTACCTTTACTTTGCGAATGATGAAAACCATCACCATCGACATTACCTGTCGGTGTTTGCTGTTGCTGTTGTCGATTGGTGAGTGGATGCATCGATGACGCATTAGCATTGTAATCGGATAGTGGAGAGCTCAAGGGTGGATCATGACTCGCTTGATGCAAGTATTGATAGTTGGAATCATGCTGGTTTCTCTTATCATAATTTTTCCTGTAATTTTTCTCTTTTTCCTCCTGCAACGATTGGTGAGATGTTTGACCTGAACTTTTGGACTGTGTTCGATAGAAGTCATCTTTATCATTCCTTTCTGGTTCGCTAAAATGATACTCGTATGTTTTCTTCTCCATTTCTTTCGGTCGATAATGATGATAATTTATACGATTTTCTTCCTTCTCGATTTCTGTGTATTTAGTGCTACCTCTTTCTGCTTCTTCTTCCAACTGTTTCTCCTCACGTGTAAAAATGAACCCGCTGTTAACTGTCGGTGGAACGGAGGTGGGAGTGAATGATCCTCGATTACTTTGTGTTGGTGCCTGATTTGTTGTAGGATCTGTTACTTCCAACATACTATGACTACTGGATGGTGATTGAGGTTTCAATTGAACTACTTCTACGAATCGTTTATAACTATTCGCTTTGGAGTCAGGACGATCTAACGATTGAGAGGATGATGCTTGTTGTTCTCTAGCTTTTGTAGAAAATTGAGAATATGAAGAAGTTTGAGATTTATAATTCTTGCTCAAAGGTGAAGGAGAACGTGGATAGAATTCATGTGGATCCTTCTCCGAATTCGATTTCTCTATGATATATTGTTGCTTCTCTTCATGTACATTCGATGACGTGTTTGTTGAAGGTGACGATGATGATGATGATGATGAAGAGGAGGAAGATGAATTTGATGATGATAATGATGTGGAAGATTCCGATGTTAATTTTCTATTTTTCCTTTTTAATTTCTCGGTGTCAGAACTTGTCGACGAACTGCTTGATGACGACGAAGAAGATGATGACGAAGATGACGTAAGAGAATTTTGTGAAATTTTTTCACTTACTGCGAAATGTCTTTCCGGAAGTTGTTCTATTTTCGAAGTTTCACTATGAGACAGAAGGTTCTCTTTATTACTCTTTTCAATTATCTGTGACGACGATTGTTTAGAGACTTGATGTCTCTTGTCGTAATAATTTGTAAATTCTCCTTCTTCTTTTGGTTGATAGGAAATATATTGTCGTTGTTGTTCTTTTTGTTGTTGTTGATTGGATGATTTGCCTGATTTGTCTACTGTTTCTTCAGGAGAATGACGTTTAATTGATGGTAACTCATAATATTTTTTCGCTTTCCTTTTCTTCTTTATCTCATTAATAATATTAGGAGATCGTACCGTTTCTTTTCTTAAATCATAACCGTCTTTCGTGGACGACGATCTTGGATGATGAACTTTCTCAGTTTTTTGACTCTTTCTTATAAATTGTCTTTCGCATTCTTCAGATGCATATCGATAACGGAATGGATCATAACAACATTGATGAGGTGAACAAGGACAATATCTTTGAGGATGCCGGTGGTTTTGTTTCCTATTTTCTTGCCATTGAAAAGTTTCCTTTGAATCTTTGGAATGAGTGCAACGATAAGGTGAAGATTGATTAGTATCGTAATAGTTATGATATGCGGATGATAATTCAGCAGGATTATTCGTATCAACAAATATTCGTTGATGGGGTAGACAAGTCTCTTCTTTTCTTTGAATCGAATAAGAATTATCTTCCAACAATCTTAAAGGTGGACTATGATGTCGACTTCCAGAGTGGGAACTGGCCTGTTCGGTAAATTCGTTCAATTTCCGATTAATCAACTGATTCTCTTTCGTATGACGATAACCATCGGGTGAATCGACTGTGTATGATCTTGGTGACAATTTACAAAAATATTCGTTCTCGTAAGTTTCTTTCTCGTTATATTCGACTTGTTTGACTGAGAAATCTGGTGGAGCTTTCACCTTCTTTCCACACTGATAATCATTCGCTTGAAAGAAATATTCTCCATTCTCATCTAAATATTTTTCGGGAACATGCGGAATTCGGTGATGATGACGACTTCTGTTCGTTGGTGTGTTAAATGTTCCCGTCGATGTTTTATCTGCATCAGTAGAAATGATTATGATAGAAATGATAGAAAGAAATTGATAAACGAGTAATAGACATTTTGAAATAGAAGAGATTAAAATTTGGATAATAATCGATAATGATGGAAATAAATAGAAGGGAATGACAGGAATAATCAATCAATGGTGCATTGTATTACTAACTGAAATGGAAACGATTCGCATCAATATCCGTCGACGGAATCAATACCGTTGAGTCAAAGTGATTTCGTTCCCTTAATTTTCGATAATATTCGTGAAGTTCAGCATTTGGTGTAGTCTTTTCACGATATGTAACTAATGCGGAAGCGGTACGTGGTTTTATAAAACTACAATGTGCTCTAAATTCTGGAAATATGATGTGATGATGATTAATAGGCATTGATTAAAAGAAACATCAGAAATTGAGAGAGAAGGAAGAAAGATTAAAAAATTAATCAATTTTGGTGCATTTTGAAAAGTCGTAAAACTGTGATAATATGAACAGAATGAAAAAGACTATTCAGCAGCAAATGACAACGAAATCTGAGAATTGGAAAACAAAACATTCTCCAAAACAAATATTCTTTTCTCTCCTTTGACTTCATGAAAAGATTTTAACTACTTCTTCCCCCGCCCCCACCTATCAATAAATTGAAGGTAAAATGTTAAATCAAAATATTTATACTTTGTACTAAACATACAAAAACCGGTTATGTGATCTATACAGGTGTCTATCTATAGAATTAATTAGAAAAAGAGGTGAAGATGATACGGGTCCCGAAACAACACAAATAAAAAATTGAAATTTTATAGAACTAAGGGGTAAATGTAATTTTACCTTTGTAATCATGTAACGTCCTTCCGCCTGAACGAGACGCACAATGAATATCTTTATCCTTCACATGATGCTGCTGAGTTACTGTCACCGATTTCGTTTGTTGTTCGGTATTAGCGTCCCTTACATAACTTGGCGTGTTAAACGTATGTGTCGCATTTTTACTAGAATAACTATCTAGCTTCGGCGATGTACTAGGAACACTGTCATCCACTTTTCCTCTTACACTTTGACTATTATGTAAATTGCTTCTCGTATCTTCTTTATCAACACCACTTTTCTGGTCACCATGACGATAATGAGACGAGGAATCTTTTACTCCAAACACAAAATTTTCCGAATTTTCATCATATTTGACCATATTTTCTGAATTCCATTGTTCTTCATTGAACTCGTTTTGCAAATTTTTCGAATCATATGCATCGTTGACATTCATCATCAAACTGTGAGAGCTCCGTTGTTCTTCTCTTCCTTTTCTCGAGTATTTCTCCTGTCTACTATCTTGTCGTTGTGGATCGTCTCTCTTCACTTTCTCTTTTCTTCTTTTAACCTTATCACTCCCAATTAATGTCGATGTTGACTTTAGTTTATTATCTGAGAGTTGAAGAATCGGAATATTTTGTTTCTTCTCTTCTTTCTTTTCATGTTTCTTCAATTTCTTCTTCTCATTCGTTCTATCTTTCTCTTCTTTCACTTTCAACTCTTTCAAACATTTCTCACAATTATCTCGATATGGATATGGTATTGATCGTGATAAGTTTCTCTTCGATCGTTCAACCGATTTTATATCGACTTCATATTCGTCATAGTGTCGATTTCGATGTCGTTCACTGTTATTTCTGTCTTTGAATATTTCTTGTTTAAATGATTGCTTCTCTCCAACATTCATCGGTGGTTGTTCTATTATCGGAACTTGATATTTTTGAAAATTTCTTGATTTCGATTGAGAATCCAATTCCAATCGATTATATGAAGATAAGGAAGGCACAGATTTACTATTCCTATTCATTTGTTTCCGCAGAGTGACAGGTATTGATACTGGAATATTTCTAGGTTTCTTCAACTCATCTTCAGTAGAAAGTCGAGTTGATTCGGTTTGAACGAAACGTTGTTGATTGACAGATTTTGCTTTTGGAATTCTTTTAATTTTAATGATTTTCCGATCTTTCGTCCGATCGACATATTCTGGATTGAAATGTTTCTCTCGATTCGTTTTCTGTCCAAAACAACTCAAAGGAGAAAGTAGATCGATACCCATTTCGCCTTTCGACACTTCACTGGAAGATATTGAAGTTATCTGCTTCAAATCTGGAGTTGACGCACTGGTAACTGAATTGGTCAATGGAATTGAGATATTCAGTTCATTGTTTATTGAAATAGTTGGACTAAATTGTCGTTCAACTTTACTTTCTTTAATTTGAGGTATAATTTTCGTTCGAAAAGATTCGGATTTTTTCAAATTGAAATTCTCGTCATTATATTCCGAATGTTTCGTTTCTGAATCGAATTTTTTTAAACCATTACCTAAAACGGTACATTTGTGTGTATCTTCGATAATTGTGTGATCGACGGATGTCTGTTGTTTTTCATAAAAGTAAGTCGGATGTTCGTCGTAGAGAATGTCGTCGACGTTCGATTGTTCTGGTAATTGAATCGATTGCCAATTTCGATCGTTTTTATTCGACTGAACTTTTCGTCTTGAATTTTTGTGATGTTCAATGATCGTTTTATCATTTACAACATCATCATCTGAATCTTTTCGAAGAAAATCATCTTCCAATTCTTCGTTTTTATATTCAAGTTCTTGATCATAATTTGAACTGGTCGAGAGTATATCTTCTTCAGATAAATGGTATACGGCTGGTTGGAAACATTCTCGAATACGACTCGTCGGTTTCACTCGACTCTCCACCGATTTTGGCGATTCTTCAATTCGGTGTTCGATCGAACGAATTATATTCTGTACATTACCGTGACTATAGTCCTTTACTTGTTCGATCGACGTTCTCGGAATACCAATTAGAGACGATTGAATGTTTCCTATTACTTTTGTTTTATAATATTGTCCAATGAATTAGAAAGTTTCAAAAACGATTTATACAAATTTTTCTTCCCAAAATAGTTGAATGAGTCGAATTTTGAAAAAAGGGTAATGTGGCGAAAGTTCCGTATAATATCACAAGAAAATTCCACCCATCTTCAAATAGATGACTATCAATTACATAAAAAATGAATGATTTTAATTTACTTTAATTTAATTGACTTCCTCTACGAAGGAAATGGGAATAGTTTAAGAGAACATTCATCAGACAAACTTCGTTCGAAAGACGTCGTACAATAATATTTGTTCTCAATCGTTGATTGACTGATTGATTGATCGTTTGATCGACATATGAAACACAAGAAATGAGAATATACATCAACATCCGCATCTACGACCGAAACGACTACATATCTATTTTTCCACATTTTACTTAATAGATGATAATGAAGGACAATCAATGCTTACAGTATATAAATATCTGTTATCTAAACTATTGTTTCTTCTGCTTCCCATTCCCATCAAATCTTCCCTCCGATTCATTCCTTATCTACTGTCTAATATCTTCGGTGCATTCCTCGATTATTCGATTATTATAAACTCTTCGTATTCTAATTCGAATTAATTTCTATCGGACAGTTTTTGAATAGGACGATTTCATCTTCGATATATTTGAACCATTACTCGTACATATAATACCATCTAACTTTCTGCTTCTATCTATCTATATATCGTATTGTCGTTATGAGAAAGGATTATGAATGTTGATCTATTAGTACTTTGAATTCAAGTTCAATTAGTCATTATTGCATGAAGAATGCAATATTCTGGTGGACATCAAGTTGCACTTGGAGGAAGAAATGGGAGAGATAATGCGGGAGTAGCACGAAAACAAAAAATAATAATTGAATAGGAAAATAATTATTGAGTAATGATTTCATCCATTCATGAAAGATTCAGATGTGTCAACTATGTGGAAATCGAAAAGCGAAAGAATGAAATGTATCTAACTAATAATATACTCTCTTAAGACAAAATGATAAGAATAAGAAAGAACGGAGAAAAGCGAAAGAACAATATGCTTCATTATTATGCAAAATCAAAGAACGCGAATCGTGCGAATTGGAATGAATAATTTAGAAAACATTTCTACTTACCTTCATCGCAGTTTGTCTGTTTCTCCGACGATCGTTCTTCATCTCGTCCTTCTTCGTCACTAAAATAAATAGAACGTTTGTTAGAGTTTTTCTTTGTTGTCGTTGAGCGTACGGTTTTTCTCACTTTACCAGTGGTCACTGGTCTTTGTTGTGCGAGTGGTTCCGAATACAGAACAGTTGTTGCTATAGCCGATTTCGGCGAATCAGGACTCAATGCATCTAAACCAATAACGTTGAATATGTTATCTATATCCGTATCCGTCGTATGATAAGTGTTGTTGTTAGTACGACAATTTAATGGAATTGGTTCATCATCTGGACTTGATTCGTCATCATCCGTAGACGATTCTTTTTCTTCCAATGAGGAACATAAGATCTCCGTTTTCAATGTGTTGACACTTCGATAATCTTCAACGATACGACGACCATCGCCTTCAATCGGTTTATGACCATAATTATTTCTTAAAGTATCTTCACGTTCAAGAGATTCATATTTGACATCTTGCGGAGAATTAATTGTAGAGGTTGGGAGATAGCCATTGTTGGTGAAAGCGGAAGAAATTTTATTTTCTTTGTTAATATGCATCATAATATCAGAAAGTAAACTACCAGGTTCGTAGAATTTTTCTGTTGATTTTTCTGATTTATCTCCATTCACTTTTGTGGAATAATCGTCGGAATGGGAAGAGTAAACATGTTTCATACCCTCGTTTAACGTTAGCGACATGTCAATCTCCGACAAATCTCTTTTACTGTGAGGCCTTGACGCCAAACCCGAATCATCAGAAAGTATTGTCACGTCTTTCTGATTCATCGGAAGAATATTGACATTCTTCAAAGATGAAATCGAAGATGATTCTCCTGGTGTCTTCAATGTTGAATTGGATGATGTCAATACTGTTCCCGTTTCATTTGTTACTGTAGATGATCTTTTCTTCATTTTCTTCCAATTTTTCTTCTTCTTTGCAAATGGAGACACGACTTTCTTCGATTCTTCTTTATTCCAATATTCTGATGTATTCAAATCAAATAAATTCTTCTCATTCCTCAACATTCTCTCCACCACATCTTTCAAACATACTTCATCAATTAAAGGAACAATATCGTAATTCTGATAAATAGTTCGATCATCATAATTTTCAAATATATATTCCAGTTCTGTATTCGTCGATTTTCTCTCATGCACTTCTTCTCTAAGATATTTAATAAGAAGTCGTTTGTCGATCCTCTCAATAATATTGAAATGGAAATTAGGATCGGATGGGACACAATGTAAAATTGAAGTATTTTTCCTTTCGTTTACTGATGATTTTCCACGACGGTTTAAATTGAGTTGAGGTCTCCGTCGTTTCTCATAACGTCGATGTGTGGTTCCGGTTGTGGGTGTGGAAGTGTTGGGTGGAAGATGTATATCCGAAGCATGACGTCGTATTTTCATTAATTCAGGTTCAGTGTTCAAGTGACGGTCAGCGAGTGGATCATCCAATTTGCTTTGATTCTCTCCCATTTTTTATTCTGTTTTTAATTTTATTGATACATAAAACTAATCTTCTCAACTATAAAAAAATCAATTTCGTTCAGACTACGAAATATGATTTATTAATGATTTTTTCTTTGAAAATAACGGAACTACTTATGCAAATGGCACTCACTTGTCATCTGATAAGAAGCGAACGGTAAAATGGAAAAGTTAATGCGACAGTACAAAATAAATAGAAAGAGTAATGAAAAAGAATAAGAAAGAAGGTGCTAATATTTAATAGTTATGATAAATATTCCGGTTCTGCCTGACCTGCAATCGTGAGTAGATAGAACGACGAGATGTGACATATTGTAAAACAATCATGTCATAATCATAATTGGAAAAAATGCGTTACTCAAATTTGTTATGTAACAAATTAATAAAAATTTATTTAATTAATATATTTATTTATAATTCTTTTATAGTTTGTTCTCATTCCCAAAACAAATGAGGATATTTACGTTTGGATGATGGTCGTTAGAATTTGTAAGTTTGTTTTTTTTTTCAGTCTTAATATATCTCGGATCGGAGAGAAGGCATTTCAAGAAGGAATATGAGAAATACTATGATTTATGAGATAATATGAAACGGATGATGGAGAACACTGGCGCGATGCTTCATTACAAACGACAATAAACGTTAATAATTCGAATCTTCAAGGTGATGCTTACATGTTAGGGAAATAATGAGGAACTTTTAAGGAGGAGAGGAAGGAAAAATACTTTTTTATTCAATAATAAATAACTTACAAATCTGATGATGTTCCTCAAATTCCACATTACTTTTTGTTTGTGGATAATTTATTAGAAATTCTTTAAAACATCAATCGTGTTTTATGACACGAATCATGCTCGACGGAGAAGTAACGTTCTTAAGATGATCACTATTATATCATTCAACGGCTGATAACAATTGACAGTGATGACTATAATACTAATTATAATGATCATGATAAAAAAGAGATGGCGTTATCTTATGTAGGAGGAAGATGAATGAAAGATGGAAGCGGCTTCTCTTCATTCTATGTGTCTTATTTGATATTCATTAAAGTAAATTCCTTTCGAAAAAGAGCCGTGTATTATGATGTTGATGGGTGTAAGACGACGCAAGAGATGAAAGAACGAATAGAGAAAAAACATACAGTATAGTCGATAAAGTGCAAAGAAATAGATCTCGACAAGAGATATCTCATTATTTGAGAAAGAATCAGAGAATAGACGTAGGTCAAACGCGAATATATTTGTTGTTATTGTCTTTGGTTTTTTTCTTTTATTTTCGTTCCGTTGTGAAAGACTGAAAATTTTTATTCTCTTTCTTTCTCCTCTCCGTCTAGTAGAAATAGTTTGCACATACTCTTGTCGCTTTAGTTGAATCAGACGTTTCCATTTCACGCTTCGTATCCTTCCTTTCCTTCTTCATGTTTCGGGAAGAAGTTTCTGCTCATACTTTCTTATACTATTCTTATCACAACGTTTATTATCATCGTGGAAAGAATTCTTCACCAAATATCATTCTCCTCCTTCATATGCCTCTGATACACAGAGAAATGTAAAACATTTATGGCTAATTATCGAGGTTGTGTCATATCTTATACGACTTTCGTTCCTCTTCAAAAACAAGAATGAATTGAATAGTTTAGATGAGAAAATTCTTCTCGGCTTCATGAGAGCGTTAAGAAAAAGATATTTATGTCTCCTCTCCATCCAAACTCTTTCATCGGATTTATTCCGCTTTCAATTGACAAAAATAATAACCTTCGATTGGAATGTCTTCCTTGATATTCGGCATCTGTTCCATGAGGTTGATTCGACTTTTCTTTCTTTCCTTCGTCTGTACCAAAATCCATATTACTATGAGGGCGCAAAACGGGTAATCGTAGTTTCCTTCGTTCCGAATTCATTCTTCTTTGCTCTAAAGTTGTCTAGTAAAGAAAAGGAAAAACGCGTTTAGTTCCAACAGGAATATTTTGAAATAATTTTATCATTTGGAATGTCATGATCATAACATATCATGTTAATATTTACCAAATGATGATGACGATGATGGAAAATGTGAAAAGTTTAATTATTCAATTTCCAAAAATACTAACGGTTAGAAATTATGATAATTCTTGTTATGATTGATATTTGAATAATTGATGGAGAAGAAGATATGTTAAAAACTTCTTCTATAATGATGTGAACGTAGTCGACTCGTTCGATTTAGAGTCTGCAAACTTAAATTTTTTGAAATGTGAAATAGAAACATGAAACTACCAAATGATAAAAATAGAAGAGTTGGGAAATATTTCAAAAAGATGTGTGAATAATTTATATCTTTTATCAATTACCAAGGTTCTTCTTCTTCTAATACAAATATACGATTGCGTCAACTTTTCTCTCGATCGACGAATGCAACAGAATAAATGAACGAACATTTTAAAAAAGAGGAATGAAAGATGACGACCGATTGTAATTTTCACATCAGTGAATCACGAAAAAATTTCCGTTTACAAAAAAAGTTTGAGCTCTCGTACTAAACATTTGGTAGGACAATGAAACATGTCAACTAACACAATTCTGTTAGTGGCATCATCTTTCAATAACTTTTTTCTGTTGACTAAAAAAATTGTACACCTAAATGTACACCTTGACAAGGAAGATGACAATAAAATTTTGATAATTAAAAATCTTGATACATTTTGAAGAAGTGCTGTTGGACCTGGTTGGATTATAAAAATGTCAATGATAAAATTAAGTCGTTTCAAGAGAATTGGAGGGAGATGCGAAGAAAGATAAACTATATGAAACTAAATGAGAATGGAATGATAAATACATAAAATTTGTTAAATAGAAAATTAAAATGATGAAAATATGATAAGACAGTCGAGGAAGTGTCGAGTTCGTTCCTTTCGTGATTCGATAACGATTGCGTCTAATTATAAACTTTTCTTACTTTCTTCATATATTGAATCATTTTCTTCATTCCATTTATTTATTCATTCATTGAATTAGTTCTTTTAGTTTGATCACTTTTCCTGTGAATATCTCTAAATTCTCAGGAATTAATATCATAAAATTATAAGGAAATTTAATGCTCTGACGTTTCTTGAACGACTTATTTACATGAGAATAAATAATTTGATATGATATGACAATGATGATCTTTCTTCCCGTCATTTATTATTCATTATTATGAATTCTGAACCGTTTTCTTGTTAACGTTCATTCGTCGACTATTATCGAATGTTGAATAATTGTTTCAAGTCAAATGCGAACTGAATGACGAGTCGCGACCTTAATCACTTCGCGTTCATCCGCAATAATGATAAATTGGAATTTTGATCAAGTTGGCTGATAATAAATCGGTTATAACCTTTTATACGTTGGAAGTGTATGTAATGTGATATGATGTCTGACAGAGAAGCATCATGCAATGGAAATAGATTATTTAAATAAGAACGTTCATCATTATTTAATCGACGACACCGTCTCCAACATAAAAACTACAATCATTACGGCATCATCTGCATTTCACTGAAGCGTTCATTTTCGCCTTCATCAACTTCGGAAGGCGAGTGAGTCATTTTTCTTCTTATTACAAATCAAACCAAATTGCGAGTCCATATCATTCTACACTACTATCATTACATCATTTCATTCTGGAAATATTTAATTCTAAAAATTGACTTTCAAAGCTGAACTTCTCTCAAACATGAAGATGGATATCTTCCTCATTGAACTCAAAAAGTTTCGATGTTAGTGAAATTAACGCCAATTCTTATCTAAAAATTCCGATAGCGTCTTAACAAAGAAATTATGTATGTGAAATGTTTCTAGATAGAATTGCAACTCACAAAAGTTCAGAAGGTCAAAAATAGAAAATCTAAATTTCATGCGGAACCGTTGACATGATATGAATGTGAGAAGGAATTTACTATTAACATATTATGATCAGAATATATTGGATTCATTTAATACTCCCTCTTAAATTGTTTGTTAGACATTCTGTATTTCGATAAGAGAAGCAATATCTCAGAAAACAACACAAAATTTCCTGACTTTCAATATTTCTGAATTTGTTGACTACATTATAAATTAGTTTATCTTCAATAACAATATTTGTTATAGAAGTAAAAATATGAATCGTAATTTAGATAATAATGATAATATAACGAATTATTATTATAATCATTGAAAATATTATTCCGTTTGAATCAAATTAGTTAAGGTGACGAAGCAAAGCATTTTTCAATTTATTTTTTATTATAATTAATTTTAGTTCATATTTTTCAAGTTAGCCAGGAAAGCAGTTTCTCTACTAAACATTTTAATAAACCAAATCAGCTAATCTAGTGGAGTGATCAAGGCATTCGCCTTCGTCTGTCGAACATCCGATATACTCCTGGTAAGTAGAGGAGGACGATGTGGATGAAGAAGTTTCAGTATGAGAAATAGCCTTCTCCATCTTCTGCTTGAGTCTGCATACTAAAGAGAATGAAGAAATGTTGGAAGCAGCAGAAGAAGAAATGGAGGAGTATGCTGATGACGGCAATCTCATATGTTTCCGTTTTTGTGTTGATTTTTCTGGTTTTCTTTTACATGACTCTTTCTGATGTTCCATTTCTAAATTTAACGGAATCGTACAGTTGGTTGTTTTTATGTCTTTGGTAATAATTGTAGTTGCTAATGGAGAAATGGGAGTGATCCAATCTCTTGAATCTACTTTTTGTCTTTTAGGTGCTATGTTACTTTTGGTTGTTGCTAAATTTAAACGAGGAATTCCATACCTATGAACCATTTCCCGAAATGGTCTAGATGAGTATCTGGCTGTTGGTGCCGTTCGAATGGAAGATTGAGATAATCTTTTTGGACTTGCAGGTTTATTGATTAAGAATTCGATAGTTTCATTATTGGATGAAGAGTAACTGGAAAGATTCTCGTAAATTGAATCATCTTCATCATATCTTGATTTGTTTTTATATTCGAAATTGCATTGAGTCATTTTCTCAAAACTATCCTTACGATTCAAATGATTCGCATATGATTTTCCTTCAGATTCCATTGGAATATTTTGAGTGTTATGAATGAATTTCTGTTTATTCATTAATGTATTAGAATTATTGTCATTACTAGAATGATTCGTGGTCGACTGATCAGAAGTCATAGTGGCAAAAGATCGATGTTCAGCATAATATGACGAAACGGTTGTTAATGGATCTTTTAATTTTTGGTTATATTTCGTCTGTAAATCAATTCTAGCGGACAGTTCGCTATCGCTCATATCGCTATAAGCAGAGTCTCTGTGCATCGGTTGCAGAAGTTCAATAACATGACGTCGTGTATGGAATGTTGAATTTATTGTATCATATTTATCCAAATTAATTGGCGTTGAATGTTTTAAATCGAATTTTGTCTTCGTCGGAGGAGAATCAATTGAGACATTCTCTTTTGATTTGAATGACGCGAGAGATGATAAAGAATTATCTTCTATGATATGTTCGTCATTCGTTTTTAATGACGTTGTAGAACATGATTCACATCCAACTGAATATGTTTCGCTCGTACCAGATAACGGTTGGAAGATTGATGTGTTTATTGTTTTCGGAGATGATGACGAAGTATTTGTTAGTAAAGTGAATTGTGTGGTGGAGGTTGAAGTACTCTCAGTGGTTCCTATTCGATTGCTTTCGAGTGTGGGCAATGTGTGAATATGAGGAGTGAAAGAATGTGATGATACATTTGAGGGAAATGGATGTTGTAAGGAGAATTGTGTGGAAGGAGACAATTGAGTGGAAGAATAAGGTGATCCAAGAACAAATGGTAATGTGACTGGGCTAATTTTTTTCGATGATATCAGACTTTCATTCAGAAGTAAATTTCTTTCATTCAATTCATTATTCTCATTCACCGCACCATCCATTAAATTGTCATTTAGATAAGCAGTTGATGAAATTGGGGAAGATGCTCCCGAATTGAAATTGGGAAAACTTTGTCGTGATATAATTTGTTCATTTAAATGTAAATTAACTTTGATATGACTTTCCATCATCATCATTTCCTTATTCACATCTGATATTGATTTGTTCGTTTTATTTTCAGAAATTTCTTCTGGTCGGCGAGAATTTAACAAATATGTCTTAAAATTCCGTTGAAGAATTCTGGCTGCTTTCTCTCTTCTTTCATTTCGACGTTTATTGACGTAACGTTTCATTTGACGCTGTACAATTTTAGCCGCATTATCGAAACGTCGACTACTATCTCTTATCGTTGTTTGTATAAGGTCTCTTGCGATTTTCTGTGATTCTCTCTCACGTTCCTCTTCTCGTCTTCGTTTACTTTCTTCGACTCTTCTTCGGAAATAATTTTGAATAGTTCTAGCTGCATCATCTTCTTCATTCTCAATTTCGTTGACATAAGGATAAGAATCAGTTGGTGAATGTGGTCGATTACTCTCCTTATCAACCGAATAAAAACCTGGAAATCGTTCATCTTCCGATTCCACTTTCCTTTCATGTTGTCCACAATTACAATATTTGGCGTCTTTATAACATATTTCAGAGCCTGCAGAATGATATTTGGAAGTACTACTGACTTCGGAGAGATTCTTTCCACTAGAGAATGACATAGGTGACGTGGGAGATTGTGGAGATTTAATAGAGGATAAAGGTGAAAGAACATCTCGTTCTTCACTGTCAATAGTCGATTTGAGATCAGTCGATTCTTCCACTGGCAAAGTGAATGCAATATTCTCTAAAGTTCTTCTAATTATTAATGATGATTCACTATGTGCATTATTTATTGTAGCTGCTTTCTCGGATGATTGGTGAGACATTTCTTCAATGTTTGTCTTTTGTTGTCGTATATGTGAATATGGGCTTTTTAGAATGGTATCAGTCGATTTATCAGTATTGATGGAAGTTCTTCCACTCGACAAATTATTCAATAATGTTTCATCACTTCTTTGTAAGTTCTTTCCATTTTCACTCATTTCCTGATAATAATTAGGAGACAGATAATTGTTTATGTTATTAACTACTTGAAATGTTTGTTTCGTTTCAGAAGGGCAATCTAGTTGAAACATTTCGACCTTGTCTTGATTCATACTATTTCTCATACGAGGATCAGTCCATAACACAGCATTTGAATAAGTCATAATTCCATTATAATTCTCATTATCGTCTTCTTGAGATGAGTAATAACCATCAATATCTCTTTCATGATGGAATTCAACATCCACCAAATCCGAATGTGTCAAATTTAATTTGTTTCGCAATTTCCTTTTCTCATTTTGGGTTCTACTTCTTTCCATTTGGGGAGAAATATGTTTTCTATAATGTCTCCTTCGTCGAACTCCTTTCGCATTAATCAAAATGTGTTTCTCGTTATCCTTTAAACGTTTTCTAATCTCATCTTCTCGATTTGACTTCTCTATCGAAGAATTGTTTCTGTTTAAAGGAAGTTTTTCATATGGATTGATTTGTTGTTCATTGTTAACATCTAATATTTCTCCAATTGTCTCATCTTCTTCATCATTTTTCGAATCTCCCAAATTATCTTCAATCTCTTCATACATGTTTTGGTCATCATCTTCATCTTTCGTAGCATCCTTCCCAAAAACATTGAAGACATTACAACAGGAATTTCTGGTAGTATCAATATCAAAAATTCGATTAATATCTTTCATCTTTCGACTTAATGGTCGATGTTGCGAAACTTTAAGATTTTTGTCATCACTTCTCGTAACTAAAGAAGAATTTTCATCACTATCCGTAAAAAGACGTAATGATTGATATAAAATTTTATCACGGATTTTCCCTTTGTTATCATATTCACCATCTGGAGGATTTTGTAGAACTAATTCCAATTTAACAATCGCTTCATTTAACATTTCTTCAGTAACGTCATCCATTTCAAAACAATATTTGACAATATCTGGAGTTGGAACTCTTTCAGGAGAAAGAGCTGCACTTGATCCTAATGGTAACGTGGAATCAACCAATTCAGCTTTCCGTGACGGTTGTCTATCTGGTAAAGGATTTGGAAATCCATCTGCATCGGTAGGCATGCTACTGATATCTTCACTCGCTACGCGATGTTGTTCATTTAACCAACTATCGATTAAAATTGATTTCTCTTCTAAAGATGAAGTTGATTTTGTTAATTTTCTTTGTTCAGCATCTGTAAACGACATTCCTGTTAACGTGTTATTGAGAGGTGGTTGACTTTGATGACGATTGGCGTTATTATTTCGAGTATTAAATCGATTAGATCGAAAACTCTCATCCATGAGTGGATATCGGGAGTTGAGGTCATCCTTATTACGATTATCCATTATTCCCACAATGTCGTCAAATTATCTCCTTTTTCATAAATATATTTTCAATAAATAGTTTGTCAAGAATAGATAGGATAATAATGCTGTAGCAGTTGTATGCTGCATAATTATGGAAAGCTGACACCCTTCTTCTAATATATATTTCTCCTTGTCGATGAGCAGAGAGACAATATTTCTTTACGACAGATGCTACCAATAATATCGAACAATGTCCTTCATACAACGCGTGGAACTTCCAAATTTCATTTCTCATTTTTTCTTGATATTTGTTGTTACTATTTCAACTTTCTCCCTCTATATACGGTTATTTGAATTAAAAAGCATTTATGCTCATTTATGACGGTCGATTAACAGGTTTCATCAAGTTGCCTCCTTAATTGAGGTATCATCTATTATTGTTATTTCAAATTTGTTATTCAAAGAGTCATTTTTAACAGATTCATTGAAATGTAATTATTCTAATGATAATAAGGATTAACATTAATGATTATCTAAAAGATAAATAAATAATTATTAAACAACACAACATATAAATCATTCTAATACTCTTCAATAGTTTCAAAATCACTATCAATTCTTATCAACAATTGAGTTATTCTATATTTGTATTCAGGACTTAATTAAAGGCAGTGTATTATTGTAGGGACTTCATATATTTTCTAATAAAAGAAGAATCAAACTCTATGTCCTAATAATATAATAATTATTTTAGAATATTCAAAATAAGAAACACCTAACACAATTTTCTGAAAAAAGTTTTCGAACTATTTTTTTTTTATTCAACAGACTTCAAACAGACAGAAGACACAACTGAACTGAATACGTACTATTTAATAATACGTGAATAACCTTATCATTAGATTATCATTATTCTAATTATAAAACATATCACATCAAAGTTGAATACTTCAATATTTCAATGCAACCTTTAAAAAAATCTTAATAAGATGCATAGGTAGATGATTGAGAACCATCCTTACTTGAGAAGTAGCTTATTTTGTTAATCTTGGATTCATTAAAATGAGCATAGTTCTATAATTTTTCTAAATAAAATTCCTGACGGGATAAATTGAAATATTGACGGAACGCTAGTACGTTGTTTCGCGGTTATGTGTGGAACGTGCGTAGACCATGATCAAATAATCATGATATATAATTTATTACCGAATTATTATTATAATAATGTATCTGAGAATGTGAGTTGTGAGTTCAAACAGTAAATATAAGAACTATCTTCATTTTAACTCTATTTTATTTTTAAAATTCGTACTAGTTATTAGTCAATTAAGTTATGTCCGACTTAAAGTAGTACAAAGTTCATCTTGGTCGATTTAGAGATTTTGGTTTTTTCTGCATCAACCAGTAAATTAAGAAATAGTGGTAGTATAAAAAATTTGAACCTTATTCGATATCAGTGGATTCAAAACTCCGACCATTGGGGTAGAATTATTAAAAACCTTGGTAAAATTGGCATCTCTATTGATTAGTTCCATACGAAAATGCTCTTTTTCTTTCTAAATAGATATCGGTTAATAGATTAGTAAAATATTGAATATAAACATTAATTTTCAATATAATTTCATTTCTCTCATTTATATCTGCTTGAAGTTGGGAAATTAATTCCAAATCTTTTTCTAACGATGGGCGATTCAAATAATCCTGTTCTAATTGTTCAGTATGTGAATTGAGTCGTACTATCTCATCTTGCATATTACATCTCTGACAATCGAATTGCATTTGCAAAATTGACAATTCTTTGTTGTGTTTTTGATTTAAGTCTGATAATTCTGAATTAAACTCAATTTTTAATTTCTTCTTTAAATCTCTGTTGTTCAATAAAAAAATGAGATCGAATTAATACTAAATAAAAATGCTTAAAAAAAACGAACTTTAAATCATTCTCTGTTGTTATTATAAGTTTCTTATAATTCTGTTTTTCAACACTTAATTCGCAATCTAAACTTTGAAGAAGAAAGTTCTTCTCATTTAATGTTTTCTGGGTGTTTTCTAATTCTTTTCGATTTTCGTTCAATTTATCCTCTATCAATTTCATATTAGATGTTAGATCAGTTATCTTCATAAAATTCATAAAAATTAAAAACAAATAATGATGGGGAATTGAACTTTGTTCGAGGAAAACTTCATCTCCGCGCGATGACAATCTTCTTTATTCTTCAATATTCCTTCCAATTCCTGACAATGTTTCAGTCTCATAACTTCGATTTTTTCAGAATATGACAATTTTTCTTCTTCTGCAAAAAATTAAAATTCCAGTTCAAATTTAATGAGGAATTCGTTGAACCTTTGACTGTTTGAAGTTGTTGATTATAGTTTTCCAACATTCGATCTTTCTCTTTCTCGTATTCATCGTGTGCATTCGATAATAACGTTTTTTGAGTTATTAAATTTCCTTCCAAAATTTTATTTTCTTTCTTTATCCATTCCTCTTTTAATGTTGTGATTTGTGAGTTGAATTTCTTTTCCATATTCGACTTTTCCTCAATAATCTTTTTATTAATATCCTTAATTTCCTTATTATATCTCTTCTCAATCTCAGATGTATCGTCCTTAAGACGATTAATTTCTTCCTTACTTTCTTTCAATTTGTTCTTCGTCATTTCCTCTTTATCAGACAATTGTTTTGCCATTCGTTCCATCGCTCTCTTATGTTCTTCATTCAAATGTTGAATTTGTTTTTGTTTTTCAGTTTCTAAATTCGAAATTTCAAGTTGATGTGTTTCATCGTTTTTCTTTATCTGAAGATTGTTCGTTTCCATAAATTCTTTATGTTTCATTATCATTTGGTTGATAGAATTGGTTAATTTCAAATTTTTCGCATTTAATCCATTCAACTTTTCATTGGATTCTTTTTCAAACTTTTTATATTGTTTCTTTTGTTGACCCAACTTCTCATTCAATTCCATCTAAGAACGATTAAAAATAAAAATTAATTCAACAATATCTGGACAAAACATTAAGATCTGTTAGTTGTTTCGTCAATTGATGGATATCTGATGTTAAATTTGTTTTCAACTCGGAAAACTTCTCACTTTCTTGCACAATATTTCCTTCTAAAACTTCAATCTCAGTTAGATGTACCTTCTCCTTTTCTTCCAACTCATAAATCTAATTTAAAAATAATAAGTATTGAATAAAATTTAATTGAAACTGTTTTCTGTGCTAAAGCAAATTTTTTTGTTAACTCTTCCTCCTCCTCTTCTAAACGTGTTTTCTTGTCCACAACTGTTTTATATTCTTCTTCTAAGTTTGAAAATTGAATTTTCTGTCGAAAAATGATACAACATTTTATTTAATAAAATTTAACACTCTCATTCAATCCTTTCTCGTTCATTTTTAACAAATTTTCATATTTTTCTTTTTCTTTCTTCATCGATTTCAATTGGTCCTCAACATCTTGCAGGCTATTCCGCAATTCCAATTCAACTTCACTTCGTTTCATACGAAATTCTTTTTCCAATTTATCTTTCGATTGTTTTAAAATTCTCATCTCCTAAAAGTAAAATAATTGGAGGGAATTTTTAAAGATTAAAGAATTGATAATAGTTTTTTAACATTTTTATAATTTTCATTCTTATCCTCCAGTTGCCTGTTCAATGATTCTTTTTCTGTGTGTAAATCGGTAAACTTTAATTTCTGTTGTTGTATTTCTTGTTCGAGCAGATATATTTTGTCATTAAATATTGAGAATGAATCGTCATATCGTTTTCTTAAAGTTTCATACTCTTTTAAATCGACAACTTTTTTCATATGAAACTTATTCATCAAATCTGGGAGATAGGAAATAAACTGTTTTCATCATCTTTCATGTTAGCTAAAGATTTTTTCATTTCTTCCAGTTCATCGATATTTCTTTCAAGTTTTTTTCTCTCTTCTTCCAACTTAATTTTTAATTGATCTAATTCTCGATTCTACAACAAAATTTAATAAAATTATTAGATTATTAATAATAATATCATCTGAATAACCTGATTACTAATAATTTCGTTATGTTTACGTTTTCCATTTTCGTTATCTAAAATTTCTCCTTTCAACTGATTTATCTGATTTTTGTATTCCAATTCTTGACGAAGAAAACTTGCATTTTTATTCGTCAATTCAGTATTGAGTAAATCATAATTTTCTATGTTTTCCTTATTTTCTTCTTTTAATTTTTCAATCATTTTTTTATTGTCATCTAAAATGTTTTGATGGTTTAATTTGTTTAATGATGTTTTATCTTTAAATTTTTCGAATTGTTTTGTCAACAATGAAACTTCGATTTTTAAGTTCTTTTCAACTTCAGCCGATCTAGCTAAACTTTCATCACATGTTCTCTGAAAATTTTCTTCATGGTCCCAACGTTTCTGTATGTCGGAACGTAAAATTAAAATTTCCCGATTCTTCTTCTCCAATTCCTCAGTCAAATTTGTTATATTCTCATTTCGAACATTATCAATATTTTTCTTCGAATTCCATTCAATTGCTTTCTGTTCCAATTCGGTATGAAGATTGAAACTAAAAAAGACATAAAATTATTGAATAATTTCTTATGAAACATTTCAGTCGTTTGATTTTCGATTTTCTTCTCCATATTGTCCAATTTATCTTGATATCGTCCGTGAACATTTCGTAGTTTTTCTTGTACCACATTCTTGAAATCGTTTTCTTTCATCTTCAGTTCCAGAGCATGCGCCTCATTCTTCGTGTTTAGTGTATAGATCACCTGGAATTCGTGAGGAATTTTCCAATTACTATTAATAATTAATAAACTTTAGTTAATTGTGCTATCTTCTTGCACATTCGGATATGTAATTCCGGAGGGATTTGTTCATTTGGTGGAATGTTACATTGTTTAATAAAGTCCTTCCTCTTCTCTTTCATCAGAGAACTAGTCATATTGAAGAGTATTGACGTTTCAAGCTAATCAAATTTTCATGACAACATAAACAATTGAACGGAAAAAAATGAGAAATATTGAGGAAATGTCAAGTAAATCATTAAAGAAAAATTTGAATTTAAAACAACAACAATATTAAGCTTTAATTCAGTTGAAAATAATAATAAATTAGAAAAGTTAATTTTTTGACAATAAATTAATTTCATTTTCCTTAAACAAACAAATTCAAAAGTACAATCAGTGACATGACTAATAACGTGAAGATTGAAGAACAAACAAAAAAGAAAAAAAATGAAACGAATGACGAAGGACTTCCTCGTATTCCAAATTTGGAATTATCTAAATTGAAATTTTTTCTGGAGAAACAAGTGGATGATGTGGAAGTTCAGAATAAAGTACTCGCCATAATTCGTGCCGATTCGATGGCGCCATATTATCGATCATTATGTGAAGAATTAAAATTACCGATAAATCAGAAATTGATGGAAGAATTGGAGGAAGAGAATCGAACGAAAATTAAAGAATTAAATAAGAAAATTGAAGATGCGAAAGAGAATTTTGGAGAGATAGAAATTCGTGATGCGCATATAGCTCGATGTGAGTACTATGCAAAAATTGGTGATCGAGATCATTTTAATGATATTTTGAAAGAAACAATTGAGAAAGCGACAAGTATCGAATATCGAATTGATTTAGCATTTCTTGAATTGAGACATTTGTATTTCTTCAATGAAATGAAAAATATTGGAGGGAAATTGGAGAAATTAGAAGAGATGATCGATAATGGAGGAGATTGGGACAAACGAAATCGATTTAAAGTTTATCGAGCACTTTATTGTATGTCTGTTCGAGATTTCAAAACAGCTGCTGTCAATTTCTTGGCGACTATCGCCACATTCACTTCTTACGAATTGATGACGTATGAGGAATTTGTGAAATATTCAATTTTGTGTTCTATTCTCGCTTTGGAACGACCCGAATTCAGAAAGAAAGTTTTGAAATGTTCCGAAATTTTAGAAGTGATGAACACGTCGTTAAAATCATTGAAATTATTCGCTTTCTCCTTCTACCAAGGTGATTATGGTGATTTCTTTCGTTCATTGGCATTTCATGTGGAACTAGATTTGAAAAACGATATATATCTATGTCGACATTCTCAATATTATGTAAAGGAGATGAGAGTGAAAGCATATAATCAACTCCTCCAATCATATCAGTCACTTCGATTGGATTATTTAGCGAAAGTGTTCGGAGTATCTGAAAAGTTTATTGATATGGAATTATCTAGATTCATTTCATGTGGACGTCTCCATTGTAAGATCGATCAAGTTCAGCGAATTGTTCGCAGTGATCGACCTGATTCGAAGAATCATCTCTATCAGGAAACGATAAAAAAAGGCGATTTGTTATTGAATCGAATTCAAAAATTGAACCGAGTCATCAATTGTTAATTGAGATAATAAATTTATAAATTATCATATTTTTGAAATATCAAATAAAAAAATTTCTCATTTTTTATTTATTTTTAAAGATTTCTCTCTTTTTTTTCTTCATTTCTTTTCAACGACAAATCAGTAACCAATAATGGAAGGTTCGTCCTCATTTTTGTTTGAAGAAAAATCATATTCTTATTAATAGAAAGAATAATAATGACATCACTCAATGAATTGGGCAACGAGAAGAATCGAAGAATTGTTCTTGAGAAGAAGAAAATTCCAATAGATAAATTGAACGAAAGAAATTATGAATTTGTTGGAAGCGACTCTCATCGGAACTTCCTCATCAACAAAGAGAATACAACTGTCGACAATATGATGGAAGAAGAAGATATTACTGTTGATTTCGAAGTGATATCGAAACAAATTGATACAGAAAATTATTTTAAAGTTTCCATAAATTTCTCATGTAAAAATGATAATTTGAATTTATTCGAAGGAAATTAGACGAATTTATTTTTGGTATCGAAATGGAATGACGGATGAAGAGAAAGTAAATTCGGCTAATATGTTTCTAAAGGATTTATTTAAAGAAGATAATTTCCCAAAAAGTTTTTTCAAATTAACTTCCTTCACCATTTACTCTCATTCTCAAAAGATTATTCTCAATATATCAAAAAAGTGATGGAGATAATGGTGAATTTCCATACGATGATACGTATCGAATTATTCATCGAATGGATCGGTCGAGTTGACATGGAAATCAATGAATCGACAACTAAAGAACGGAGATTTGAAGAGTCAGCGGTCGACATCATTTTGGAAGTGTTGGGACAATCTTTTCCGAATTATGTCAATACAAAAGATTTAATAAAGTTTTCATCATTTCATCAATCTGCTTCTTCAATTTTCTAAAAGATTGACAAATGCTCCAAGTCATGAAGCTCTTATGCATTATATGATAGCTCTAGTGAAGAATGGACGAATAAATGATTTGGGAGGTGGAAATTGGATGAGACCTGTCGTCCATCAGAATTCTGCTGTTACACCAGATGAAGATCATTTATTATCATTTGATCATCATAAACTTTTTAAAATGAATGACATTAATGAAATGATGAATGTTTCAAAATTACCAACAATTGCCATTATCACTTTGGATTATTGTGAGAAATTAGCGATGGATGCAATGATTAAAAATAAAACGACTTATGTCCGTCAAAAGACGAATGAATCTGACATCTATACAATTGGTAAAATTGGAGATAAACATGTAGTTGTTTCGAAAATTCCCAATTTACTTATCAAAAATAAAAAGGAAAATATTTCTGGACAATCTTATCAACGAGTTGAATGGACGGAATTATCGGCAAATCGAGTTAGTACAGGAAACGCCACTACTAGATTATTGGGAATATTTAAAAATATATCACATGTCATTATTGTGGGTTATGGGGGTGGAGTAGCCAATTTTACAAATGGTAAACGACATCCTCGACGAGGTGACGTTGTCGTATCGATACCATATATTCAAGATACGAAGAATGTTTATGTTTATTTCCAACATTCGAAGAAAAATGATAATTCGACAAATGATTCAGGTGAGAATGATGAAATGGCTTTGAATGTTCGATTATGGGGATGTACCACTGAGACATTTAATAAAATCCCTAAAATCTTATCTCCCGTTACAATTAAAATATTAATTGATGCTGGAATTCGAACGTTGGAGAATTCGGGAATAAATTTCCTTTGTCCCAATCATGATGAATTGATAGTACAAACAAATAATGGTCCAATTGAAATGACACATCCGTATGATGAAGAACGTGAGAATGAGAAAGAACAAATGAAGTTACATTATGGATTGATTGCTGGTGGTCGTCTGATATTGAAGAATGTGGATGTGAAGAAACATGTTTGTGATCGATATGGAATTCTTAGTTTTGACACCGAAATGCCTGAAGTTATCGAATCGATACATGGAAATCGTTGCGAATCTTTTATTATCATCCGAGGTATTGCAGATTATGATGACGGAAGTTATGGGAGAAATTGGCAGGCATATGCATCATTAGCAGCAGCTGCAACTGCATCTTCTATCATTTCACATCTTTAAAATTTTTCAAAAAAATAATTTTCAATTAATTCTTTTCAACACATTCCTCACAAACTATCAATTCATATTTACATATCATTTCCAATCGATTTTCATTAATTTTCATCAATTTTCTAACTGCATTCCATCCATCAAATTCTCCGCATCAAAATGATGATGTTCCGCCCACTGTCTACCAAATCTCGTATTATGGAAGTCGTCATCAGTAAAATCATTCCCATCCGAATTCAAAACGGATGATATGTCATAATATTGTTTGGGATCAAAGAAGACATTGCCGGATACCTGATGTCGATTCTGTCGCTTTCTATGTAGTTGACGCTCTGTTGCCATTTCTGTCAATAAACTTTTTCTCATTTGTAAAATTCTTTTCGGATTAAAATATTCGTCATCCATCAATTGTTTTCGTCGATTGTCGACATCTTCGTAATAACTGTCAGACATCTCATTGTAGAGATCGTCATCTATTTGAACGATCGGATCGTTGTACACTCCCAAAATACTTCGTTTATTGATCGATTTACATTGTTGGTAATTGACTAAAAGTAATAGGTGATAAGGAAGAATTAGAAAGAAAAAATTACTTCTCATGAACAGTAAATTAATAATACGTTAAGCAACTTCAATAAAGTCAATAAATTAAATTTCCAATTTTCCAATTCCTTCAATTGGAATTACTTCAATTTTTCATTGTACAACTTAAATATTTCTCGACCGATATATCATATTATATTAAATTATATAATATAATTCAAAGAAATCATATTGAAAAAACAAAAATATCCTTCAATAAACACAATTGAAAAAAATCTCTTTGTGCAAAATAACAGTGTATTTTCAGATGAGAAAAAAAGTTTTGAAACGCTTTCCGTGAAACTGAAATGAAAAATTTTATCAGTATCATCGATTTCATTACTATTTTTCAGTACAATTATAATTTT
The DNA here is from genome assembly GCA_023231475.1 of Seison nebaliae. NCBI lineage: Eukaryota > Metazoa > Rotifera > Pararotatoria > Seisonacea > Seisonidae > Seison > Seison nebaliae. The sequence goes on along the minus strand of JALJEE010001737.1, from coordinate 64,554 downwards.
AGTTAAAATATTTCAATATCTATTTTGGAAATTGAATTAACTTAAAATTTTATTTATTCTCTTTCTTCTTATGCAAAATAAATTAAATTAAAAGATTTATAAAATTTGTTTATGAACAGAAAAAATAACCTTTCATTGAGATATCATGGTCGTTTCTTAGCAACAATCAAAACATTATTTCTAATCAATATTATGTATATAAATGTCACAAGAGAAAAAACGTGAACGATCTTCCAAATGAATTTGTCCTTCCAACACAAAAGTCTCACGGATATTGAAGTTAAGGATTAATAGAATCAAATAGATTAATAAAGATATTAAAATTAGCAACAAATTGTTAGATCGAAACAGAAAGAACGCGAATTAAAAAGATATGAAACGGGATTGAAACGAGAACGATTGGAAGTTCGAGTGAATGAAAGAAACGAAGAAAACAGTTCAAATTTGGATAATCAAATTTTGAAAAATAAACCGATAAATGAAATATTTATAGAATTTAATAAGGAGAAATATAATGCGGAGAAAGATCTCATCAATAAATTATTATTGAGGAAGGAATTGAAAGATGAATTTTACAAAGAACAAAATAAAGTTAAATTTGTCGTTATATTTGATATTTCTTTTAATTCTCGCTTAGAATACAGAGAAGCGATTGAAAGAAGGACGAATGCAAGTAATTAAAACTAAACAAATAAGTTTCGTTTATTGAATCCGGAAATCTAATTTTCATCAGATAACACCAATCAGAATAATGAAACGTTGATAGAAATGAATTACTCGAATAAATTGAACGAAATGAAATTGGCAGAAAGTCAAAGGAATTTGTTGGAAGCCGAATATAAACAGAAAATAGAGAAACAAGATGTTTCCTCCAATTCTAATTTATTAGAAATTTTCATAATTTTTTCAAGACGATAATCTCATCATTGAAACAAGAAGTGAAGAATTGTGAACTTTTACGACGGAAGAAACAGTTGGAGAAGGAAATTACAGCAGAATTCGAAAAGAAGTTATCATTCTTTAAGATTCTTTCAATTTCTTTTTCAATATTAAAATCAATCGATTTTTTCTCAGAAAGATTGATGAATCTCAGAAAAAACTCATAAAAGAAGATTTATTAGACGAAGGGAATTTCGAGAAAAATATGAAGTAAAATTTTTCTATCGAAACTATCTAATCGCCCCCAATTTGATAATTAATTTTTAGATCGACCAACAAATTTATTTCTCAACATATTCAAAAGAAAAGATTGTTATCTGCCGATCATAACGGTAAGTTCAACAATAATACAATGAAACAAAGAGAATGTTGCAGATTTTGAATAATTTAAATTGATATATAAATTATTCTCTTTCATCAGTGGAACGTAAACAGATCGACGCGAAGAATAATATTTCTTCCACTTGGCAACGACAAAGAGGACTGAGAGAATCATCCGATATGATTAATCAAGACATTCGTCGAACCCAATCACAAGAATTTCTTAACGTTTATTCTGTGTTTGTGAGCCGAATATAAATTTACAGACGAAATAGATCCACAACGAGCGGAAACGTTTGAGAAGTGAGGAAGCGTATAACCAAATGATTAGCAGTAGAAGAAATAATGAGAAAATCCATTTGGCGAAATCAGTACAACATCAGAGAAATATGGATCGTCAACAAAATTTGGAATTTAAGAATCGATATGATGTTAGTCCTATTTCCTGGAAATACGATGAACCAGTTTCTTTTAGCAAGTGGTAAAACGGGGTCAAAGACGAGAACTCGATGTTTATTTATCTCTGAAAGATTTAACGAAGAAACATAAATTAGTGTCGAAACAATTTAATGAAGTGCAAAATGAATTGTTGATGAAAGAAACGTTATGCCTTTTTAATTATTCATGACTCTTCTCAACCGTTCTCTGTTTGAAGATTGATGAATAATGAGATAAATAACGTTATTCGAAAGTACAATTGTGATGAACAATTATTATCAAGGAAATCGGATAGAATTCAAAGTGAAATTATTCTAACAAAAATGAAGAAAGACGACACGTTGAATAAATTGTTGAAAGTGCAAAACCTTAATCGTAATGATCGATCATTACTCACCAAATTCGTTCAAGAGGAAGAACGTTTAAAGAAAATTTTATAAGAATTTTTATTATAATAAAAATTTATTATTAATTTCTATTTGAATTGAAAGAGGAAAATAATTTAATTAAATATCTTTATTTGGAATCAAGATGAAATTATTGTGATTCTTAAATTAAATGAGGATTAATTCAATTTCAGATTAATTTAATGAGAAAGTGATAGAGAATATTTTGGAGTAATTAATGGACGATTTATCCTTTCGGAGTTGGAAGTGCTCCATAATAATCACATAATACTTTCCAAGCCTTTTCGGCCATGAAGCCGGGTGGCGGATTTTCCCCTTTTCGTGCCATTGCACGCATTTTCGTACCAGAGATCGAGATGAAATCGCTCTTTCTCGTAATATCGAAGAAACTCATCTTCTTCACAATTTTGTCATATGCGGCTACTTTGAATGGAAGAATTTTCAATTTACATAGACCTGGTGCCATTGTCAACACTTTTCCACCATGAGTTGCTTCGTAAGCGTCTTCCCCAGTTTCAGGATGAGGAAGACCAGCTGGATCTCGTCCTACTATATAATATTCGGCACCTGCATTTAACCGTGCTTTAGCATGCCATTGAACCTGATAATGAATTAAATGGAAAAATAAAAAATTTTAAATAATTTTTCCAACTTCTGTAGGACCAGCATACATCATAGGTGAAGGAAATATGGCAAGAACGGTATGTTCCGGATTGAGTACTTTCTCTTCAAGAATAGCAGCATGTTGTTTCATACGAACTGATAATGGAACGTCATCAGATTTAGTTTTTCCCCCTATATATAATATTAATAATTTGATTTAAATAAAAATTAAAATAATAAACCGAGAGGATGTAATAAAAGAACAGGATTTTTATATCCTTTTCCTAATAATTGTTGTCGAGTTTCATGCATGAGTAATGCATGTCCATTATGAATGGGATTCCTTAATTGGAAAGCGAAAACGGTATCAGCTTTCATTTCTCGAAATTTCTCTTTAAGTTCATTTGGAGTTAATCGATATTTATCTAGACCGTCATTCCATTTAATTCTTTCATAAACTTCTAAATCTCCACCAATTAACCAATCTCCTCCACTACTCACAATATGTTTCACGTAGGGATGATTATGAGATGACATACCAAATTGACGACAAATACGTTCTTGACGTCGATGTGGATATATTTCAATCGTCTTCAACACAGCTACTAATCGATTTTCATAATATAAACTGACAGAATTTGCTCCTTTCAATTCCTCTTTTTTCTCATCATCGATCGACAAGACAATTGGTATCGATTGATTTGTCATCTCACCATCACATAAACAATTGAAATGAAGAGACTGTAAATATTCAGCTTCTCTCATAAATCCAGTTAATGGTGTCGCCCATCCTTCAGAGAGTACTTGAACCCATTGCAAATCAATTTCATTCAAATCGATTTTATTCAATTTTCCTGATTCGATTTTTAAAGAATTTTGCACATCCACATTTGCAATTAATTCAATATTTCGATTGACGACTTGATTGGGAACGATACCATTTATATTCAATTCCATCAAAACACGTTCTACACATTCATTGATTGAAAGTTGATCGGTTTTCAATTCGATTTCCGGATCCAATGATGGTTCATAAGCAGAATCGATTCCTGTAAAATTTTTGATAATTCCACTTCTCGCTCTTTGATAGAGACCTTTCACATCACGATTCTCACAAACGGCTAATGGAGCATTTACATAAATTTCAAAGAATGGCAAATTTGATGCTTTATGAATCTTTCTTGCTGCATCACGATCATGACGATATGGAGAAATTAATGAAACGAGACATATCACTCCACTGTCAGCGAATAATTTTGACACTTCACCAACTCGTCGAATATTTTCTGCTCGATCATCCGATGTAAATCCGAGATCTTTACATAAACCAAATCGAAGATTATCACCATCTAACGAATAAGAAGGAATTCCATGTTGAATTAAAATCTTTTCAATATTGAAAGATACCGTCGTTTTACCCGATGATGAGAGACCTGATAAAATAATTAAAAGAGTAAAAAAATTTCATTAATTGAAACCTGTCAACCAAATTGTACAACCACGAAATTTGCTTCCGAATGAACGACCTCGTTGATTACGTGAAATTCCTGTTTTTTGAAAAACGACATTTGTCGATTTTACCTGAAATGGAGACATGATCAAACTGATTTCACGTTAAATTTCCAATTTCCAATTGATGAGTGAAGTTAATAAGATTCTTTTCACTAAAGCAAAGTGAAGGTTGAAAGAAAACTGTTGTTATGTAAGTAAAATAATTTTAAATCACGTTAAAGTGCGATAAAAAAATCCAAATTTCTTCTTCGAGAAATTTTCCATGAACGAAAACAATTGTAATTTATATTACAGTTCATGATTTGAGAACAGATGGATTTTATGCAATTTATGTGAATTAACATATGCTTTCTTCTTCCACGAGCGATTTAGAACGATGATTAAAATAAAAAATTTACGAGATTATTCTCCTTCGTCTTTCCTCCTTCCACACTCTTCTCCGACTTCTTATCATTTAACATTATGAAAGATGTTTCCTTAGTAACGAGAGAATTCTTTGATCAATTGCAAGAAAAAGAATTAATGAAAATTCAAAGGAAATATTTTTTTACGATATCACTAAACACATCCCCTTTATAATTATAAAAACACTAAATTTGCCACTTAATTTGCTGATTTATTTTCAAAACTGCTCAATCAAATTAACTCACAACATTTTTCCATTGTCATTTTTATTTGAAATGAATTAAATTCATTGAATTTCACAATTTTAAATGAAGAATGACAAAGAAATAAATTTAACTTGTACTATTCGTGGTTTCTTTGCTTTAGTACAGTCGATTTTCCCATCATCTTCGTTCTTCATCGATGACGTGTAATATGAAATTTTACTGTTGAGTTCACTGGGAGAGTTGGAAGAAGTTAGTAATTGTAATCTGGTCGATGAGAAAGAGTATCTGAGCAAATGAGGAAAGAGAAAGAAATTGGACATCGATTCATCAATCATGAGCCATCTCTAATAGTTGGGATAGTTTCATTGCGCATACATCGTTAATTTACTTCTCATATCTTCAAACATATATACAAACTTTCTCATACACACATCAAATAGATCAATTCTTACTCAGTCAAAATAATTTTTTTATTATTTAAAATTATATAAAGTTTGATCAAATCCTTTCAATGGTTCGACTTTGTCATAATACATTTCTCCTCCTCTCTCCCTCTCTCATTAATCAAAAAGAAAATTGTGGAAATTAAATTTATGCGACTCAACATCAAATGAAAGTTGTATTGTTATAATTGTTTGGTTCTCTTCAACGACCTATATTATTTAATCATCATCATTTCAAATACATTTATTCCATGTCCATCTCATTCTCATTCAACATCATTTCTTTCAGTTTAGACCGAACATGTTAAAACTCCGTTGAGCAAGTAATAGAAAACTGATTAAAAATTCTTATTATGTAAAGAAGCTTTTATTTCAATTGCATTTTCTCATCACCAATCACGAACATAAAAAATCAAAATAATTTTTCTTCAAATTTCATGTCATTCTCACATATTCCAATTTCTCCTTTCTTTTTCATTTCATTCCAAATGGGACTTGTAATCTCATTTTGCAAAATTGTTCCTCTACAGATGTCAATGTTGTTCTAATGTTATTGTAAAATTGTTGTATTCTAGTTCGACATGAAATCGAAATAGAAAACGATTAATACCAGTTGGAATACATTAGATGAAATATGAATGAAATATAATGGAAATGGGAGAATGTGGATGTCCTCCTATCAAAGTGGTTGTTGCATTAGCCGGTTTATTGAAAAGTGGAAAATAAACTGGTAGTAGAAGAAGAAATTGAAGGAGAATTAATTATATTCGTTTTCTTTCAATTCTTTAATAAACTCTTCCAAACGAATAAGAATTTGTCCAATTTTTTCTAAAATTTTTTTGCAATTTCAAAAAATAAATTTTTTACTTTAAACTCAGGAAACACTAACGTATTTCTTCTGCCAATTCTACTCGTTTCCCAATAAATAATTTCTTTTTTGATACTTCATTTTGCCAAATACTCTCCAAAATTTTTTCCACCTCGTTCTCCAACATCGTCACTTCATTGTTCACTATCTGTTGTCTCAATGACCTCGATACATATTCCAATGTTCGTTGAAAAGTAAAGAAGAATTCGATGTCATTCTTCGAAATCTATAATTAGACAATTATTCAAATTCAAATCATATTCAAATTAAACATCATTATTATTTCTGTCTTGAACATCTTTCAATAAATATTCTACCAGATATTTCTTGTACATTAAATTCCACATTCTCTTCACCTGAAATTCATTAAAAATTTGTTTTTTCATGAAATTTCAATTAAAAAACTTCTTCTTCAGTACAATGTAATTGTTTAGCGATGGAAATCGTATCACTCACTTCCAAATCTTTTTGATATAATGGAAGGAACTTTTTACTTTGGCTTCGATGAACAATCGTCTTGTTAATGAATTCTTGTAGATGAGTCATGATCTTCCTATTAATATTTTGTGTTGATGATGAAGATTTCCATTGATACCATCGTTCGTATTTACCGGGTCCGATTAGATCTTGTAATTCGTTTGTCGTCATTTCGAGTGAATCTTTGAGGACAGTATTCATTGCGTTTTTCGAATCACGTCGTTGTTTCTCTGAATTGGGATTATTATCATGTAAAGCACTTTCGATGATTATGGTCTAATAAAAGAGAGAATGAATTAGAGTTTGAAAAATTTTAATATTTCCAACTAATGTGTCAATAGCTTTCTTATTCCATTGATGTACTTCTGCCAATTGTTTCATCACTTCCAATTTGACTAAAACTCCCATATCGTCTTTGACTACATTATTGAAGTTGAATGGATTATCATCAGATGATTCCAGAAAATCAACTATCAAAATAAATAAATTAATATTAAATAAAATTAATTTAAAGAAACAATAAATATTTCCAAGTAGACGAGCACCATAAGTATTTAGAATTAATCGTTTTCCACAATCGATACTTAATTTAGGTAAAACATCGAGACATAATTTATTGAGAGCGATATCGATATTCGTATTGAAATCCCTGAAAAGAAATGATGGAATTGAATAAAAGAAAAAAGAAAAAATCGAACATAATCGAATCAACTTGAGTAGATTTGAGAAGAATATCTTCGACAATCGTCTGACCGATTTCCTGCCAAATGAATTGAATCAATCTCGCTTCCCATTCCTCTCGAGAAATGTTCAAATTACTCAATTCATCTAAAATTTCATCTTTCGCCTTATCGAACAATTTCTCTCGATCCAGAATTCTCAAACCAGGAAACGAATTCTTCCATTGAATATTTAAGTTGCATTTTAATGCACGAAGTGAATCATATTCCTGAACGACTGATTCACGTACCATTCGCCAGAAACAATCACTGACAGCCATCGATAAATTTCGAGTGGTCGTTTGTTGAGGTAAGAGACGTCCGGCACGTACCAAACTTGAATTTTCGAAATATTCTCGTTCATATTTTTGAATATCAGCAATTGTATTAGATGTGACACCACCAGTAACAACAGCGAAATATCCCAATGCTTTCATATGAAATAATTGTCCATTCATTATCTGTTTAATTCTATTGCCTTTCATTTCTAATTGTTTCTCAGCTAAATCGATTTTAGTCAGAACAAAAATCGTTCTTTTACCTAATGGATCGACTTTACTGATCATATCAGTCACGTTACTTCGTTCAGCATCAATCGATCCATCTTGAATACAGAGAATGATTGCATTCGGATTACTCATATATTCCAATGCCAAAGACGAAATGTCATTTTTTGTATTCTCTGCCATTCCAACAGTTTCCGAACTAATAATTCCTGGTAAATCGACTAGAACTATTCGATTAAGTCCTGGTCCTTTAACTTTCAATGAAATGACTTTTCTACTAATCGTTCCACCTTCTTCAATATTCTTTTTCATCCGATATTCGATCTCATCTCTTAATAATTTCAAATCAGATTCATCTGTCAAATCATATTGTCTTGTCGAATCATTAAATTCAGCGATGTGATATGGTCCTTCATTTAACGTCACTTGGACTGGTGATCGTGTCATCATCTCACCAGCACCTCTTGGAAATATACGAGCTCTTGCTACCATTTCTAAAACACTTGTCTTCCCCGAACTCTGATCACCAATTACCACCACTTTCGGTAATGTATCGTTCACATTATAATTAAAATGATAATCTTCCAATAAACTCAATACATCACTGTACATTTCTATCAAAGATTTCTTTCGGAAAATTAATTTGAATTTATAGAGATTTTGGAAAAACTTTTAATCGTTTGTCTAATCGTTTAGTGTCACGATTCTGCTGATTCACTTTCATTTTCAACAACAACAATTGTTTCCTTAATTCATTTTTCTCTTTTTCTAACTGATCGATCTGTTTTTGATATTTCATTTGAGTTCGATAAAATTGTTGTTGGAGTCCTTCGTTTTCGTCCGTAGTTTTATTTGCTAATTTTGCTTTTTTCTTCGAATTCTTCTCAATTTCTTCATCTCGACGGAAATCTAACGGTTTTCCTATCATCTTTCATTTCTTATTAGGAGATTTTTAATTCATCTAAAATAATCGAACCTCATCCGCCGCATAAATATCATCTAGAAAATAGAAAACTGAAAATGAAAATGATTTTAGAAACGTGCAAATTTCTTAGATTTTTTTGTTGTTTTCTTAAGTTTTAAAATTCATCCATTTCTTTTAGAATTAGCAGTGAAATAATGAAAATAACGAACCATTTGAATCAGTTGAAGAAGCTGTTTCTATTAATTGTTTCCATAATCCAGTTATCCATTCCTTTCAAAAGAGATTTTATAGAAGAGATTCTTAAACGAAAGAAAAACATTTGTTTCTGATAATTTATCTTTTGGTAATTGGAATGACGATAACATATCTCGTCGATCAGCAACGAAATTGTTGACCCATGAGAAATCTGGTAAACTTGCCATTAATTCCTCATATTTCTAAAATTTTTCAATGAGTTTTACAAATTTCTGAGTTTAGTTACAGAATTTAATAAAATTAACATTATTTATAGCCACACCACCACCGACTGCTCCCCCAAACAATAAGTAACGAAGTTTCAATAGTCGGAAGAAGAATGATCCACCTCCCATTCCTCTTCGGGATTCTTTATTGAGATTTCGGCAGAGAAGTTCCTAGAAGTATTTCATCCATAATTAACGCAATCAAGATGAAGGGTAACATGTTGGAAGAAAGTTCGTTTATCGTTGTTTGTGTGAAGTTGATGATTGGAAATATAAAAATAACTCGGTTCATATCTCCGAATTATTTTGGAGGATGAACGAAAGCGAGAGGATATTATTTTATTCATCGCTTTCAACTATGTGAAATTTCCCGAAATTATAGGAAGACTAGAAATTGGATTCCGAGATTCTGGTTGAGTTACACATCGATTAATTTCAATATAAATGGAGTCTCGTCTGCAATAAACAGCTTCAAATTCCAATTGTGATAATATTCAATTAAAGATATTTAATAGTCATTTTAGAAACGAATCTTTTTCATTCAATCAAAAATATTATAATACGAATATTTTCATTTTATATTCTCGTCACAAGAGAATAATAATAGAACATTTTTGATTCCCTATTTTCTCAAAAATAGAAAATAAACAGATTTCTAGATATGATAATACTTAATTTACGTTTTGATTAATTAGAATTAAAAGTTAGTTTAAAGTTAGGTACAAGATAAATTCAGAATACATTTAAAAATTTTTATTTTATTTATTTTTAAATTAACAACAATTTAAAAGAAATTAATTGAACGGTTTTAAAATTTGTAATATTAATTTGGGAATTATAATTCATAATATCTAAAATGGAGAAATCTTCAGATTGAATTTCTATTCAACTTTTTAAATTTGAATTACAACTTTTATTAGTAGTGAAATTTTTTTAAGAGTATTTATTATCGGGAACCACGTTAATGTCAATGTAAAAAAATTAGGCCGGTCAATTTATATTCTTGTTCGCCATAATAAGATAAATTTTAGTGTGTGGAATTAATCAATTCCTTTAAAGAATTCGACATGTCGTTAACACAAGGATAATTATTATAGGTTGAGAAAGATGAAGTGATAAACAAGACATTGTCAATTGAACCATTTTCAGTTTTACGAGCACTAGAGAACTTAAAAGTTAATTCAGTTTTTAGTCGGTCATTTTCCGAAGATTTTCTATTCATTTCTCGGAAGAAGATTGAATATATTTTAATTAATAAGTAGAGGAAGAACCAATGTTTAGTAGACGACATATTAATTGGAGAAATTAACTCGTCGTTTTCTACATGAATGCTCTAATATAATCGAGAAGAATAGGTATACTTGTAAGTCATTCCCATTTTCATTAATTTTCGGCTTTATTTTCATAGATGATTGATTCAATTGTTTCACAATCCGATAATCCTACCAGAACGTTCTCTCATTCCCATTTCAACGTTTGATGCCAACAAACAATGTATTTCTGTAGTGGTTAGCCTAGAGACAAAAAATGGATGTTTTGGGAAGAGTTTATCCGAAATAGGACTAGGTAAATTAGACTCAAAGTATTTCGTATTCTATTACTGAGAATCGTTCTTCCAAAATTAGTTTCTTGCTACGGATAATTACACATCACAAAAGTGACGAAGCGAATTGTATACAAATATTTTCGGCTTCTTATCAAACATTCCATCCTTAACTACTCAAATATCTCGTAGGCAAATAACTTTGACAAACATTCTCCTTTATGGTGTGTTTTGTATACAGAAAGCTCGTTATCTACTTAGGGATAAGATAAATCTCGAAGGAGTTTATCTATGAAAATTACGGTTAAACAAACTATTTCTTTCTTTACCTCATTGATAATGGAATGTTAATTTATTTAAGAAATGGACCATGGACATGTCCAATATGTAACCACAAAACAATAGTTTTCTCATTCGCCCGAAGAACACACGAAAACATAGAATGATCGACGATACCCACTAAGTATTTGTCGAATTAACAGATATTTTTGGAGTCCATATCAATATGAATATCTCTCAAATTCTTCTTACGAGCGATACATATACATATATATCCTAATTAATTTCGTTTACTATTCAAACTATCGCCATTACACGAACGAGTTTAATAGTAAACTACGTTCTTTCTTTATCATTTAATCTTTCCTATTAACACTTATCCATTCTTCTAACTGGTTGTCCATTATGGTGTACACCAATTGGTGAATAGTTTGCAAGTTTTATACTAATTCAGAATTCCAACGAAATTACATGTTGTAGACGTTAAAAAATGGAACAAGGTGTCAAGTTCATTGTCTCGTTTCGACTATTCGACACTCTTATTAAAGTGTCAAAATATATGAAAAACGATTTTTCTTCGTTTGGTTGTCATGACCATCATTTTCGATTTTATTACGATTTCCTCATTTTTCTCTTATTACATTTTTCATGAAAGTATCGATTAAGTAGCTCATCTTTCCAATGAAGAAATCGTTCCAGATAATTGATTCTACGATCTGAGATCACATAGGAACACCCATTTTTTGGACCCGAACTTATGTCACGTTTCCTTCATAAAATAGTTGACGAAATATGAAAAGCAGAATATTTAATGTCTTCTCACCTCAAATCAGTGATGGTGTTAAAAAAAATGAAAAACGATATTTGATATGACGATTTACGATTATTTGACTGATCCGATCTTATTCTCTTGTTTCATCGAAGAAGGCGGCGATCGACTCATTTACGCATCTGATTCGGTATCAGGTGCTTTATCTCCTCACAGTTCTGCTCATCTATCTTTCATAGTTGTTGTCCGTATTATTTTAATACCTTCTTTCTTGTATAAGAAGATGCCGAAGGAAAATTTCTCGCATTTAATTTCCTTATTTGTTCCACTTCAGATATTTACCAAGATGATACTGTGCAAGTCAAACAGAAGAAAAGCGATGGGTATTTCATGTTTGTGAAGTGACGGAAACTGCTAATTCATTGCCTATAATTACTAGTAAAGGTGTTTGTTATACGAATCGAATGAAGGTTTCCATTGGGACATGGTGAAATGACAGGAAACGTTTTTCTTTTCCTTTAAGATTCTTCATTTATAATCTCATTTCTCTATAAACCAATTCCTCATATTTCGATTGGAAAATTCAGAAATTAATTGAAGTATTAATAATTAAGAAAAGAACAAATGCTTTTCGGTAACAATGAAACAGTGAAGGTGATGAATGTTAACCATTCATTTTGCGGTTTTCATTAGACTTCATAGAGTACGAGAAGTGCGTAACAGAAATGATGAAAGCGGATATATTGTTTGTCTTTACCACATTCCATTTACAAATGGAATATGTTCAGATGTCTTCCCCTTTCTGCAAATATGCATTTGGCAACTTTCATTCTGTTGAATATTTAATTGAAAAGTAAATGTGCTAAAAAAAAGTCAAATCTCATAGAAAATAATCGATTCAAATTAATTACACCAGATGTAGAGGACAGATTCCTCTCTTATATGTCATTTATTAGCGGATTTATTACAACATACCTTTTAATGGATCTGTGCAGGTTTTTTTCTTTTAAATAATTAATTTTATTGATTTCATTCAAATTTAGCGAATCTCTTTCTCACATTTTTCTCTTTATTCCATTTCTCTTGCATTCAACTGATTAGAGGAAATATTTCTCGTATAATTCGCCGACATATGAGTTGGGGAGGAATTAATAACGTTCATTTAAAATAAATCCATAAAACTTTTTTTGAGGAAAAAGTGAACATCACTTCCCTTCCCTTCATGTACATGACAACGAAGATTTTCGACTTCAACGTTTCCGTCATTTTCGGACGTTTACGACACTTCCTTTCGGCAATCGTCGACACTCCTCTCAATATTTTTAGTACTTTATTCTTTCGTCTCGTTCACTTGAAGTGAACGACATTATTTTCCCATTTCATATCTTCCTTTCTTTTGCATGAAATCCCTAAATTTCCTCTTCAAAACCTTTTCGTCCACCAACGGAAAGGTGATGATGTTTAACGACATATGCTGCATTGTCTTCTCGTTCTATTCACCAAATCTATTTGACAACCACTTAATTAAATTTTAGCAGATAACGAAATTTGCTCGACGATTCCTCAAGTAGTTTCCTCCATTAACGAATATGTAATACGATTTATTCATATGTATCTACACTCTTCATTTGGTAATGGAGGAAAGTGTACGATAATGAATATCATTGACTAGATGAAGCAGATTAAAGATATTTTTATAAAACTTTATTATATGGTAGATATGACGGAAAATTTTAATAAAATTATTTATCGAACAAAATAAAATAATTTATGGAAATATATGTTTGACGTGAGAGGTTAATAGATTCATGACAATTTCATTAAGAAATTTATCTGTATCACATAAAAAATAAATCGGTTTCTATTGGAAACATATGAATGTAAATGACCGTTGGCTATCCAGATTTGTTTACAATGAATCCCATCGAATCCCAATCGATGGATCTCTCCTCCATATTTTAAGTAACATATTTAATATGAAATTACTTTTTCATGTGTTGTTGACATAGAGGCTTATTGCATTATTGATGTTGTAATCCTAGTGATCTATTCAACATCTGTTGTTATTGTGTGTCACTTCGTCAAGTTCGTTTACTGCACACACTTGTCACTGAGCCGAATGAAAGAAAAATAGAGAAATATTAAGGCGTAGCATAATATATACAAATTGAACTGTTGTCACTACAATATCACGATTGTTGCAAGAAAGTATATATTATAGGAGAAGTTAAGTTGGAGAGATTCATAAATTTCTATAAATTCCTCAGATTTTCTTCAGTTCGCAAAGGAAATAAATTATCATTATTTTTCCATTAATTCTCATTCATTCTTTAATGTTTATCGATGTCAATGAAGTTAGTTGCCATCAAATATAAACAGTTGAGTTTATCCGATTTATTCTAATATGGAACTCATCTCTTTTGTCTCCTATTCACTTCATTCGATTGCCATGGAATCTATGATGAAAGTAAACACAGAGTCTTTTTTATATGATCTGATTAGATTGAAAGATGGATTTGATCTTCCTTCATCCTTTTCTTTATCATATAATTTATTCAATTCTAGACAGTACTATTAGAAATTGGAAGTAAGTGCCTTTTATTTTTATTTCTACAACTCGTAAGTAGAATAGAATTGAAGATGGGCTCATCAATTGTCGAAAGTTAAATGAAATTGACAGCTTCCAATTTCCGATATCGATCAATTAACCAAATGAATATGTTTCAATTGTCAAGCGATTCACCTCAACATTTTGTAGTTCTCCTCTCATTTTTAATCATTATTAATTAGCCAATTATTTTCTACTGCCGTCATCACATACTGAATTGTTCTTTGTTGTCACTATTGCCGTGACAATTAAAGAAAGAAGAGAGAATGCAATTCTCCCACTATCATCTGCTTCTTGTTCCTTACCGATTTCTTAAATGATTTTTTAGAAAAAATCCGAAAACTTTGCAAACTTTCCTTTACAATTCTTCTTCTCCATTTCCCTCAATGCTCTAACAACCACTTACTAAAGGCAAGAACCGAACATATCGATTGATGTTTAAGAGGATTATATAATTACACTTTTCGGTATATAATTTCGTTGTTTCATGAAGCTCTTCAATTTTTGTCTTTGAGCCGAAAACTTTCAATCAGAATGTGATGAGTTTCAATTACAATTCGATTGTCAACCCTCCAAAATTTTTTCTTATTGAACTATTCTAACAAAACTTAGTGATTTCCGATTGAAAGGAATGTCAATTTCTTGTGTGTCTTATTCGGAAGAAATTAGATAAATGAGGAGGAAAGTTTGTGAATTTCATTCATTAAACTCTTCTGTTCAGTTGTTGTCAAAATTGTATTGTTAATGACTATTTATTTTATGTGCTACTGATGAGTTTCCTAATACAAATACTTGATTCATGAGAATAGAACTTTGTTCCCATAAAACGAATTTTCCTTCTACTAGGTATTTCACTTCATTTATTCTACATTAGTTCGTGGTTGATGTGTGACAATGCATTAATCGTCTGTAGCTTAATTCGAAAGTCATTATGTTCCAAATAAACGAAAGTAATCATTGCTGACGAAGCATAATGATGAATGAGAATTAAAAACTGATACATTTTCTCGTTTGATTCACATATAATTGACAGTTTGGTAACTGTTGAAATATATAAAAATTTTGTTTAAAAATAATTATTCAATTTTTTATTTTATTAACAGATTATATTTTTAGCAAATATTAATTTTTTGGGTGACATTTCTTTGCAATGTTATCGTCAGTAAAAAAAGTTCATCGATCGTCCAATTCGAGATGCCAAAGAAAAGAAGAGAATTATTGCAATATTGAGAATATTATGACTAATCAACGATTACCAAAAGTACCTCCAAGACCGAAAAAATTCGAAGAAATACACGATACCAATATCGATTCGACTTTAACAAACATCACAAATTTCAGTGAATGCGAAATGGATAATGTCAATTCACAAATTGAAGAGTCTCCTCACGTTCCATCTTTCACGAAGAAGAAGTTGAAACAATTTTTAATACAAAACGAGAAAGTGTTGAGAAGTGAAAGGAAGTTGAAGTACTTCGATAAGGAGAATCATCATTTGAGAGATGGATTTCAATGTGCAAATTCCAACAGTTCGACGAAACGTTGTTGTTGTGAGAAACGACGGAAGAAGAAGCAAGAAAATAAACATAAACAGTATGAGATGAATGATAAAGTGAAATCATGTTCATCGTCTTCCTCTTCGTCTAACGCTCCCTCATCCTCTTCATCAACTTCCTCTATCTCATCCGAACAACAACTGATTTTATCTAAACAAATTCTTTCTAATTTGCTCTTGGCACAACAACAACAACAACATCAGTCATGTTCATGTTTTAAAGAATGTATGGCAGCAGCAGCGGCAGCAGCAGCAACAGCCGCTGCAACACACCAATGTATTAGCGGGATTAATTCGGTAGATAATACCTGCAATTTTTATCATCCCCATCAAACTAATTCGAATGATAATGGTCATTGTTATAACAATTTTCCTAGTCAATCTCAACATTTCCATCCAACACAATACCAACATCATTGTCGTCAATATTATTATATGAATTGTCCTCCTGTTGATTGTAAGTTCCAACAACGAGTACCACCACCAATTCCACCAAGACCGATTAAAGCACCAACACCGCCAAAAAGATCTCCCCAAATTTCTGAGAGGAAACGAGTTCACAAAAGAAGATTGGGAAAAATACGTCATCGTTCAATTTCGAAAAGACGAAGTTCTCATAAATATAAATCGAATAATATGGGTTTGGCGGCTCTTCGAACACCGGTAAAAATACATCCGATTCGACGGAAGAATAGTGACGATATAACGGAAACGATTAATATCAAATCATCAGGTATAAAGAGTAATAAGACTGAAAACAATATTGTAAGTTCCAATATGAAAGTGTTGAAACGAAATAAGGAAGAAAACAATTCCAGTAGTAGTTCGTCTCCATTAAACGAACATAATCGTTTTAAGGTGAAAATCGATAAGAAGAAATTATTCAATCATTTACAACGTCTGGCCAAATATGAACATCGTTCCAATTATAAGGCTATGAAAAAGAGAACGATCGATATTCAATATTCAAATAATAAATGCTCATCGAAAATTTGTTCAAAAGAAAAATCGAAAAAGAAATTTGTTAATAACGAAGATGATGTTACTGATGCAATGACACCAGTGAGAAATAGGAATTTCTTCAAAATCGACCGATTTGATGACGAAGATATTTATAAGAATGAACCTATCCCAACAGGAAATCATAAAACGATGACATTGATTGATCAGTTGTTGGAATCGAAGAAGAAAGAAAAGAAAAGAAATGATCCGATTTTGGTGCCTGATCTCCCCATGTTGTCTTTACACGTTGACGATAAAGAGAATGTAATTCCTGATTTTTATAATTGTGAGAATTCCAAGAACTCTTTTTGCGAAAACACACCAAATCGACGAGATATGATAAAGAAACAAATTAATGATAAATTTTTCGACAAACCAGAGTTAGTGACAATAATACCGAAGGAGTTGTATTATCTATATCCAATGATCCATAACGTCTATCAGAACTCCATAAAAACTGAATCGACTAATTTCCAACAACAGAATGTTTTAAATACAAGTGAATCGTCGAGCAATCATACAGTAATAATTTATTCTTCAAGTCAAACCGAAATCGATTCACCAGAAAATCATAACAATTTCTCCGTCATTCAACATGACGCCACGCTCAATTCAACAATTATCGTCGATCAATCGAGAAACAATTCGATTAATATGACTTCCACTTTAATTGAAGAGACTTCGTTCACCAATAAGAAGAATGATAACGACGATACTTGTATCGTTTATTCATTCTTTGACGATGACGATGATAAATGTAAGTCGACCAATCAACCATCAAATAATATGTTATTATGCTCTAATAAAAATGAAGATAAAAATGATCAGTTATCAATGAAGCAAATTCATGAAAATTCTCATGATGATGATGATGAGAAAAGAAAGATGGAAGTTCATGTTAATAATAATTATAAAGAAATACAATCATGTGACACTAGGAAGAAAGAGAATGAACATTTATTAAAGGAACTTCGACTTTTGACATCTACCAAACAACCATCATCAACTAAAGTGCTAGAAATCCCTCCGTTGCCCAAATTCCAACGAGTCATGTTTCCTGATGGTAATAACAAGACTAATTCAAAATTGTTCGCGAAACAAAATCGAATTATACGTCGATCTCTACCAAACACTTTATGTGAATCGAATTTATCGCTATCAAAATCATTGAAACCAGATGCTGCAATCGCATTATACGCTACTCCTCAACGGAAAAGTTATACTCAATCCACAATGTCATTGAATTTTGTATCGAAAGATTTGAACAACAAATCAGAAAAACCATCAGTTGATGACATAAGATCATTGAATCGAAGTTTATGTTCGTCCGTTGCTAATAAGAATAGTGTTCATCATCTGTTGAATACAAGTTCTGAAAGACGAGTTCGCTTTGAAGACGACAATGCCAGATTTGAGAAAAGACGTCAAATCGAAATTATGGAATGTGAAAAACAATCCATCAAATTACCATCGCCAGTTCAAACTTATCGAACAAGGAATTATCGTACTTCTGATATTGATTCGACAATTCTCTCAGATGAAAGGATCAAATCTCCCAGTATCAGCAGTAGTTCTTCCGGTTACGTAGGTTCCTCTTCCTTATCCTACAGGAAATCTGCTAACGGAATTTCGAAGAATATCTATGAAAATATAAATCGTTCTTCTCCGGTGAATTATACGAATGAACGACAAAATTCATTGAGACGACAACAATCCAATCAGAAGGATATGTTCAACAATTCGTTTTATGTTTCCACACTCAATTCTCCTCCGAACAAATCTAATGAAGTCAATCAATTAGATGACAGTTACTATGATGACAATCAACAATATACGAAAACGGTACGCGACTTGAAATACTTTTTACTTTCGTCTGACGATCGATTGCAAAAAATTAAGGAACGACGTGAGCATCAAACTAGTTCCATACAAAAAGTTGAACCAACAACATATCATCATAAACGTGAAAGAACGATGTTCTCGTAACTTCTCTCATTTAAATCCTCATTCATTTTCTCATAATTACTTAAAAAATTTGTTAAAGAAAGTTTCATATTTTTCATCATATCCAATTTGTTTATATTTCAAATAAATTATCAAAATTAAAATTTTTCTTTTTTCACGAATTAATTATTATTATTATTTATTCGTTAAAATTCTCGTCGGGCTAAACATGAAAAAAAAGAAAAAAAGTTGCTGTCATCCTCTGTGTCAATAAAAAGGCGTAATTGATCGAGGGAATCGCGGTTGATAGGTAGAGTGGAGGTGGAATCGTATGTGGAGATGAAATTTTTAAAATCAGTTACAGAAATGTTTCGAGATAAACCATAGTATCTGACAATGTATGTGAAAACGGAATGGCTGTGAAAAGGTGTGAATTAATGAGAATAATTTCCATCAAGCAATTAAAAGTAAATCAAAAAATATGTATTCAATATTCCAAAAGAATAGTTAAAACGAAAAGAAAAATTTTTTACTATTCCGAACATTATTCAGATCTTTATCGAAATTATTCAACATATTTTTACATTTTTCAATTCGTGTTTCTTTGAATTGTTTGTTCAATGTTTCGTATAGATTTGATTCGATATCTGAATTTTGCTTCGGATACACTTCACTATGAGCATTTATTCTCCTTGAAAAGGCCAAACAACAAATTTTAAAACAAAAAGATTCCTCAATTGGATCTGATCTCAATCGATACCAATTATCTTCAACTTTCCATATTTTCGATAAATTTAGCTTCTTCCACATATCTTTACACTCCACTGTAGCGATCAATGGTAAGGAGGCCGATGTAGTTACTGGAATTCTAATATTGTCGTCATCATCATCATTTTGATGGAATAGAAAATTTTGGATTTTAAACTTCTAAAAAAAAGAACATTATTTTCGAATTAGAATAAAATTGGTGAACATGGGGGTCGGGAAAATTCATTTGAGGATTATTTGATTCATTTTGCAGAATGTCGCATATTTTTTGCAAGTAAATCATAGCGGGATGATAGTTTACAATGGCATTATTAAAATTTATTTTTTGTTTAAGTAAATTGAAATGTCCCAAAAATTGATATGTTTCTTTTGATCTGCAATTTATCGATATTAAAAATATTTAAAATTCGTTCCCAATAACCTGAAATATAAATTTAGGTTTGATATCAAATCTATCCATCCGCGAACAAATACAGTAATGAGAATTGATAGATAGATCATAATTATACGACATTTCAACCGATTTGATTTCAATGAGTGAATATTCTCCAGTTCTACTTCCAATTTAGATCGAATTGGTTCTAGAATTATCGAGTCTATTGCGTGTTCGAAAATTAAATCGAAATCTAAAATTAAACATTAAAATAATGTTCTTCGAATAATTCGAACTTTTATTTTCTGAAGGATAAATATCTGAACATTTCATTCCGCACAATAATAATTTTTTGACTTCATATTTTTTGGATAAATATAAATTTCGATAAATTTCTATTTTAACATTCTAAAGAATTATGTATTTGAAATAATTACAAGAAAATGTGGGAAACTGGTAGTTTCCAGCATAATTCTTCCAATTCCTGAATATATTCTATTACATGATTATTAAGTTCACTCTTCTGATCCTTCTTCAACACTGTTAACCATCTGTCGAATATATTTTTCCATTCGTCAAAGAAATCTTGCGTCATCTATTTAGATAGATCAATAAAATATGTTTTGGTAAAAGAATAACGATCATATCGAATTCCGTTATATAAATTCCCGTGGTAAATTTGTCGTTATTCAGTAAATAATTGAATCCTTTCTCACTGAATGAAATGATTGTGCATTTTAAATATAATTTGATTACGATGAAGAGCTTTGAAAATATTATTAGATAATCCTTCCTGAATTCGTCTATCGTTAATAATTTATTTGAAATTTCAATGATACTTTTCGAATTGAATAATTTTTCTTTCGTTATTTTAGTTACGTAGTAATCGATTGTTCCAATACGATGGATTTCCAACTTCTTCTCTAAATTATAGAGTTCGATTGAACTCCGATTATATTGATATAAATCTTAAAATGTTCATTCGAATAATATGGAAACATAAGAAAGATTTTTAAAATATAAGTAAGGAACCTTTAAGAAAATTATCTAAATTTATCATAATTAACGAAGATAAAATAAAAGATTGACAACTGTCAACTTTTGATTGTCTAAGAATTGAGTTGAGATAATATTGGAGAATGTTGATGAAAAAATCTTTGTTATTCATTCCAAATTGATGAGGAATGTTTGTAGTCTGTTCATTTTTAATCCATTTACACAACTGTCCAGAGAACATTTTGTTGATAAAAATTTCATATTTTTCTATTTTTTTCTTAGGTTCATTTTTCAACATATCATGAAAGTTTGACATAACACTAATCAACTGATTTTGGTCATTATATAATTCCTTTTCAAAATCGACAAATATTTGCTGACTTTCCTTATCGATCAGTTGACGACTCTCCCTAATAATACTCGTCAATTCGTTTTGATTCAAATCCAAATTGTTCGTTAAATTACTAGTGGAGAATGTTGTCGGTTCAACTACAGTTTCATTTTGAGGTTGATATATTGTTAAGTTACTATCATTCATTCGCTGCTTACAACGTTCTTGTAATAATTTAATGAATTGACAATACCAATACTTCCATCTGTTGTAAATGAAAATTTGAAGAAGATTCTTCCATTCATCTTTGAGCGCTGCCTTCCGTTTATCTAATCCATCAATAATCAAATGGATCGAAAATAACATCGAAAAACGATCTGGAGAAAACGGAGATTCGTAAGCCACATGACACATAAGTTTTTGGAGCCAACAACTGACTTTCGGAAGTATTTCATCTAAACCTTTCTCAATATTTGTATATATCCACTGCTCATATTTATCAGAAGAAGAAGAGAATTTCGAAGAATCAACATTATGCTTCGCTATTAACTTAAGGTAATCAGTCAGTTCCGCAATTTTTTCATTAGGCACCACGATTTTGGAACAAATCTCGGAAAAATTTTCAAACTTTATATCTCCAGAATTCAGTTCGAAATCTTCAAAATTTGTTAAATATTTTGGAATTTTCTGGTCAACGAGAGTCGTTAACTCATCAACTCTCGAAATTATAGTACTTGTATATAATCTATCATTTTTTACGTTTAATTCACGAGGTTCCTCGATTTTGTCAAATTCGGTAGCAGATCGTTTCGGAATATTCGTCCAATTCTCCTCGATGTTATCACTCATTTCCATGGTTACCGGAAAATCCATGGACCTACTAGTTAAAACTAATTATAAAAGTTTCACTTATAAATTCATCGATTTTAATAAGATCATTAAATCTATAAAATCTATAGAGGAAGATGTTTGAAGCTTTTGGCCTATACTCGATTATTTTCGTCTTTTGAATTACGAAGAGGAAAAATTAAAAACAGTCGTTAAAGGAAATGAACGATTCTAACTCATAACTAATTATTTGATTTTTCACTAATTTTTTTGAATCTCGATGAATTCGTCATCATTTTTCTTACGTTAGCGATTGTGTCGTTCTGTTTTATAAAATTGGTCAGTTTGTCGCTTCCTGAATTCGAAGATATTGGACGTTTAATTGTTTCGGATTAGTTTATTGAAATTATCGAAATTTTAAAATTGTTGTTTATTTAAAGTCTTCTGATTATTATTTTCCAAAAATTAACATATTTATCAAATATTTATTGAAGCTTTTGAGTATAATAGAACTGTATATGTGTTTAAAGAATAAACGACAGTAAAGTGTCAACGGGAAAAAAGGAATAATTGCTGAGTTCCAGACGAATCTCTTAAAATTAAACATTTTACAACCACAATAAATTATTATACTACTGTTTATTTAATACTGGTATTATGCTTTTTGGTCCTTTTTTTAAAGTAACTTTTAAAAAATTTTCTACGCAACTTCATAATCTTGTTCTAATTTTGTTATACTTTTCGAGATTGTTTCCGAACTATCGCTCTCTGAATTATCGAATCTTCAAGTTGTATGTAGTTCGAAAAAATCACATGCTGACCAATGAAAGATATTTTGTTTATTTATTATTAATATTTATTAATATAAATGATTATTCTATAAGATTATGAATAGTTATTGACCGTACCAATTTTCACGAAAGTAAAAGAAACATGGAAAAATGTGAAAAATTTCTTTATTTGAAACACACTCCAAGTGATAATAAGCAATGTATTAATAGATACGAATGTGAGAATATAAAACTTATAATCTCGAGATAATAAACATAAAGAGTTCACATGTACATATTGTTAATTTGTATCAAATTGGTAATCTTCGAATAAAAAAGAGATCAAGAAGAGAATACGGATAGATGTACTTGACAGTTCGGTACATAAGCAGTTATTTTTACACGTATATCTCTAGTACTCCAATTCCTATCAATTGTGCTTATATGATTATTTGTTGTTATTGCCTGTTAGGATTGTAGTCACTGATATACTTCAACGATATAATTGAAATCTCTTTATTTCTGAATTTTATTTTCGATGAGATACTAATGAAAAAGAATCATAAAACAGAATAATTTTCAATTGTAATAAAGTAATAAATCGGATGATAGTTGGTATTTAATGTCCTAACGTTTCCATCATGGAAAACGGATAATAAATTTTATTTGGATAAAGTAAAAGTTAAATTTATCGAATTGTAACTTATTTCACTGTTCAAAGCTTTTAAGAATTATGTCTAAAAGAAAATTGTTAGATAACATTGTTAGCTTACTTTGTTGTCAAGGAAAGTGTATTGATTTGATCATCGTTTCGGATACTCGGGAAATATGTTCCTTTCCTTCTGTATATTCAAAAAGAATATATATGTGCAATGCAATTAAATATATGAGTATTCGATTTCTCCTGTCATTCATGTCCATCGAAATAGTCAAAGATCGTAATCTCAATGCCCTTTGATAGCATTATGCTGACACCCATATCACATAGTAAAAGTCTTTGAACTCTTTTGTCAATTTCCATATAATCTTTCGATATGACTGTGCATTCATAATACGTATATATGTGTAATGAATATCTTTTCGTTCTTATTCCAATTTATTATTTTCTTCTTTTTTTTCCTACGAAAGATGGAATGCCTTTCACAATGAGTTATTTATATTAGTGCAGTATGTACGTTCTACAATAGAAGATAAACTTTCCTCCAATATCAGGACGGGGAACTTTCTCTATATTCCTTTACTTTAACTAGCCATTCATAAGTTAGATGATAGGTGAGGTGTTAGACTTTATTAAATTCCTTTTATTCGATTAATCAACACAATTCGTTCTTATTCCAATTGTGAGTGAGTGATGTACAATTTCCTCTTATAGAAGTTCATTCCAATTTCGGATCATTACCACTGCCGTAAACTCATTGCCAGAATAGAGCAGACAGCCGTTAAGTTTAAGAATGAATTATTTGTTAATGGGCCTGCGTTCGTAGACTATCCTGTAGAAATGATAAACAACGTCCATAATAGAAATTATTATAGTATAACAAAAACAAAATTATGTTGAAAGATTAAAAATGATGTAAATCAAGGAAATGATCTATTGGTTATTACTATTGATTCATTAGTAAGTGTAGATGAACAATGTCGGATTGTGAGATTAGTCTATGTGTCTATAATTGTCAAAATTTCATAAATTTCATAATATAATTGACATTTCATAATCACAACATTAGAGGAAATATATGTTACTTGTTATTAATCAATATTCATAACAAGTGATTTCTTGTCAGTTAATATTTCTTATTTTAATTGTTCTACATATCATCTCTTGGTCCAAAATGAATCATTAACTTCAAGAACAACAATAATTTTTCAGGTTCTATTGAAATTATTCATCTTTATCTATTTTTCCTAAAAAAAAACTTTTTCTATATGTCAAAAAAACTTTTATTTATCTGATTCTTATCAATAGTGACGTTTCCATCTCAAAGGTGTGTCACTTTTCACTGAAGTTCTTTACCTCTTTCGAGCTTTCGAACGACAACGAACAATTCGTTCTAAATAATTTTAGTAAGAAAGATATATTGAGGGAATGTTTCTCCAAGAAATTGGCTCAAAATAAAAAGAATTCGAGAATTTGAATGAATTTCTTGAATAAAATAAGACACTCATCAAATTTCACATTACTTCGAAGAAGTATGAACGTCTACTTTGGAATGGTGGGAGAATTGCCTCAAACTAATAATCAAATTCAACAACTCATTCGACATATCGATTTGGAACAATCGAAAAACCAGATCGATGGTAATTCGTTTTGTGACAAATCGATGAATTATATTCAAATATTACCCGAATACTATTCGGAAGATCTCCATCGAAAATATTTCCAATTCTCTCAACTCATTTACAAATTCTCTAGTGAGTCTTTGGGGAATTATGTTTGTTTTAGTGACGATAATTATTTGAATTTCCTGCAAAATGGAAAATTGGATATCGAGGAAACTGTCAATAAATTTCATACAATTTTCAATTCAGCGAATACACTGAATATTTTGAATGAGAATTCGGAGAAATTAGAGAAACTGTTTAAGAAATATGAGAAGAAAAAATTTTCAGAGTATCATCTGGAACGAATTGTTAATTCGAATGGAAATGAAATTGATGAAGAATTTCCCAAAATGTCTTTGGGAAAGTCAGTATGTTTGGGAGGAACATTTGATCATTTACATTGTGGACATAAGTTATTATTAAATTATTCGTCATATCTTTGCGATAATGGAAATGCATCGAAATTATTTTGTGGAATTCCAGAATCTCGATGTTTGAAAACGAAAAAATTATATCAATTTATTCAAACTACTACTCAACGAATTGAGAATTGTAAGAAATTCGTCTCTCTCACATATCCGTCGATTGGACAACATATTGTTGGAATGACAGATATTTACGGTCCGTCTATTCAAATTGATGAGTTAGATTATTTGGTAGTGACTGAAGAGACGGTGAAAAATGGAAATAAAGTTATAGAGAAGAGGAAGGAATTGTTAAAGAATTCCCCAAAATTACTTTCAATTCAACTACTCCACAAAAATCAAATTATATCTCCGAATTATTCCGATTCGAATGCTCGTCTCTCCTCAACCAACCGACGGAAAAGTTTATTGGGAAAGTTATTGAGGCCGGTTGAAAAGACGCCAAATACTTATAGGAATTTATATATAATTGGATTGACGGGACCGATTGCGAGTGGGAAATCGTCGATTGCTGATAAGATGAAACAATCATATTTAAATAATTCTGAAAATGATTTTGATGATGGTAAATTGAAAGATTTCTTCGAATTGGAGACATTGAATTGTGATCAGATCGGTCATGATGTCTATCGGAAAGGAACAAAAGTTTACAATGAATTGCGAAAAGTAAATTTTGGTGTTCAAATTATTGACGAAGAAAGTGGAGAGATAGACAGAAGGAAATTAGGAAGTGTCGTTTTCGCCGATGAGAAGTTGATGACAATTTTGGAAGAAATAGTTTGGGAAGGAATTCTTGAAGAATTAAATAGAAAATTTATGAAATTCAATAAATCAGCATTTGAAAAAAAGAAGAAGATAATCGTTATCGTTGAAGCAGCAGTTCTTTTTCGAGCTGGTTGGCAGAAATTTGTTAATGAAATTTGGCTCGCCATTATCGGAGAGGAAGAAGCGAAAAATCGATTGATGAAGAGAAATCATTTAAATTCGAAAGAGGCAGAAAATCGTCTGGCTAAACATTTTTATGATAAAGATGATTATATTGATAATTGGAATTATTATTTATTGGAACATGCTCATGTCGCTCTCACGACGTTATGGGAATCGTCCGTCACTCAAAATCAAGTTGATGGAGCGATAAATTTGTTATATGAGAGAACTAAATAATTCTTCATAAATTGGTCAATTAAAATGAAATTGTAAAGTGTCGAAAACATATTTTTCTCTTTAATTTCATTAATTTTTTTATCGACATTTACTTTCTTTACAAAATTCTTAAGTTCAAATCATTTCTTCTGATTATTAGACTCTTCTTCTCATCTTCCGATTCAACAGCTATTCTAGTGCCATTCCTCCACAATTTAAATAAATTATTAGAAGAAATAATTCCTTAATAATTCTTATGAGAATAAATAACTAATAATTAATTTTATGACGATTAACAAGACATAGCGATGAAGTTAACATTGGCTGATCGAGTTCAATCTCTAGAACGTGAAGGTAATGAAAGATGGATGAATCGTATAGGAAAACAAAATGACAATTTGAATGAGAAACCAAAGAGTAATCGATCGATTAAAGAGAAACTTAGTCTACTTAATCAGTCTCAAGAGAAATGGAAAAATCGAGTCGATTCGAAAAGTGACTGCGAGAAATTAACTGTTGAATGGCAAATGGGCGAAACGTCAACAAAATGTTAATTTATTTTGATTAATTTAAATATAACTAAAAGTTTAGATTCAGATGTGAAAGAAAATATTCGAGATCGAAAAGCAAATCGAAGTTTTTATGTTCCAATAGTGAAAGCTCAAGAACTTGACGATGTTAAAAGGAAAGAAATCGGCACGAAAGCATATCGACCAATTCTGAAGAGTTTGGGAAGATCGAAAACAAGTTTTCTTCAAATTTCCGACCGTCTCATGTTTTTTAGTTAATTCAACATCATTGAAGAAAGATAAGAAGAGATCATTTAGTCCATTAAATTCTTGCAATTCCGGTGATTCAAATAATGATGGTTTAGAAGGAACCTCGTTCGATTTGATGACAGGATTCAAATTATTTTATGATAGTTCTGAAGATTTGAATGATAAAAAGAAGAATAATAGAAAAGTTGGAAATGAAAAAGTGAAAAGGGAACAACCGAATTATCTGACTGACATTGAGAAGAAAAGTAACGAATCGACTGAACCGGAAGATCTAAAAATTATTTCTAATTTCCGTTTAAATCTTTCTCGACCTACACCACGACACAATACATCTAGTTCATTAAGACATTTATTGGAAATGGAAGAAAAAGTGAAAGAGATTCCGAAAGCTAAAACGGAAAATAAGAAACAAGGGAAAAATGGAATGAACAAACATTTATGTTTGGAAGCTCGAGCTGGTTTGAGAACAAAATTAAATTTATCAGAAATTACATTGAAACGGATGGATGGAATGTCTACTCCAGCTTCCTCTTTGCAACCATATAAACATCCAATGTTACTACAATGTAAAGGTCGTCGATTTTGTCATTTACGATTAGTAGAACCGATCGCTATTTCACTCAATTCCGGTGACGCATTTCTTCTGGTGTTGAAGAATCAGTTATTTATGTGGATAGGACGATTTACTAATCGAGTAGAAAAATGTCGATGTCAAGAAGCGTTCGATTATATTCAACGAACTCATGATCTTGGATGTATTATTCCTTCGTCTGGGAAATGTGGTAGTAATGATATAAAATCATATTCTGGTTCATATTCTCAAATAATCGATGAAGTTACCGATCGAATGAGCGAAAATGGAAATGTGAGAAATAATCTCTTTTGGAAGACATTGGGAGGAGATTATGGTTGTGTTAATACGGCAGGAAAACCAGACGAAGATGAGAAATTTGAAATTGCGATATTTGAAACAAATATCGTTTATGAATATACTGATGGTAAATTAATTCCGTTGGAAGAATATTGTGGACATGTACCGTCATATAAAGCGATGAAATCAGATAAGATACTTTTGTTCGATTTTGGTAGTGAATTCTATTTGTGGTTCGGTCGTTTCTCTCGATTCGATTCGAGGAAAAGTGCCGAAATTCTCGCTGAACAATTATATGAAAGTGGATATGATTATAGTAATTGTCGCATCAATCCCTTGTTCATTGGGAAGAGTTTTGAAGATACTGAATTCAAATCAAAGAAAGGTAGACCGAAGTGGACATTATTCGCTAAACAAAACGAAAATATGGAAACAGTTTTATTCCGTTCAAAATTCAGAGATTGGCCTCAAGATAGTTTAGAGACAAAGAACGATTTAACTTCGAATAAAATGGAAGACGAAGAAAAAGAGGAAGAGAAACGAGCAGAAGAAGAAAAGATTAAAGAGAATTTATTGAACCTTGACGAACAATTACCATTGGAAATTGTCGGTCAAATTGAAGCACTCGATTCATATGATGAAGTTGATCTTTACAAATTGAATAATCCGATTGAAGTGAACGAAAAGAATTCAACAGCTAATCAAACTGGTTGGAATGAAGAACGTGGCAATATGGAAACATTTTTTCGGACGAAAGTGGTCGCTGAAGGATATGATGTCTTCAACGGTGTTGGTCATCGAATAATTTATTCAGATGATCATCGAGTTATGTCCATTCAAACTGACACGAAACAACTCTATCAATTGAATACGATTAAAGAGGATTGGTCGAAGAGTATTGAAAAGGATATTAATCATTGTGTGACTGAGATTGACATTACTCAATCCAATTTTCAAACATTCTACGATAATCATTCTTATCTGATCAAATGGACATATTTCGTCAATATCGCAACTAACCGGTTAGGAATCAATAAGAATTTCAATCCCTTCCAATCGAAAGATAACAATTCCGATAATCTTCTTCTTATTACATCTACTACAAACGGTAAAAATGTATCAAATGATTTAACTGTTACACCAAAAAGAAAAACGGAAACAGGAAGAAAAATCAATTTTTTTGGGAGAGTTCTCTATTTCCTATGGAACGGATCACAAGTATCAACGAAACAATGTGGATTGAACAATTTATTCGTTCACGAATATCTAAAGAAGAAAGAGGATAAATTACGACATTGCATTTGTATCCGTCAAGGCGAAGAACCATTAGTCTTCCTTCGATTATTTCATTTACTCATTCTTTCCTCCAAACAACCATCACCATTATTCCTTCAAGAAGTGAGCATTCTCGATGTTGATGGAAATCGATCTACTTCCGAAAATAATACATTTATCATTCAATCTGTTCAACATCTTGCAATGAATGACGTTCCCATTAATCGATTGAGAATAGAAATAGAACAAAATAATTTTCAAATTCAACATCCAACTAAAATTGACAGTTCTAGTCAGTTGATCGAAAACATCTTTTCCCAACAATATTCCGTGAAAAGTTAATGATTTTTTTATCAAATTTAAAAATTCAAATTATTTCTATTTCAGTCGAAGAAAATTTTCGACGATCTATTCAACGGAATATCGTCAATGTCTTCGGTGCTCATTTGGAGAAGAGTAATGACAAATTAAAAGCATCATTACCTGATACTCAAATGTTCATTCAATTAAAACGATGTCTTCCATCATTAACATTATATTCTCATCAAACTCACAATAATGGTGTCAATTATCGATACGAGAAACATCTTCTTCAAGAATTTTATGGAAATTATCGTTATTTTTAATTTTGTTTTTTTTTCATCTAATTCTTTTCTTAATCTATTGTATAGCAATAATTATTTTGATAATTCAAATACATCGAAATAAAAATGATGAGAAGAGAAATGGAGTTTGGCTCTTGAATAATATGGATGGAAAGAATACGACCAATTTCTTGTTTGATGAGAATTATACTGATAATTTGATGAGGAAATTCCTAGTATTTTCTTTGATCAAATTATGTGAAAGTTTAATTGATTTTTCATTCGACTTTCTTCATTTTCTCATCAATACAGAACATAATTATTCGTTGGAGGATAGTTGGTGTTATAATGGGAAGATGATACCTTGGGATGAGCTCTTACATGAAGAAGCGACGAAAGATGAACAATATTTCCGTTCGTTGACATCTATGCTCACAGAATGTAAGATGAATGACGCAGATAATTTAAGTATTGAAGAATTACGTGAACTGCATCAACAGCAATCAGCATTCTATTCAATATATCGTTTGAAAGACAAATCTTTCTTCGAATTGTTCAATATGAGCAAGAAAGAATTTCGAATATTGCCAGCATGGAAACAAATTCGGGAGAAGCGAAAAGTGAATTTATTTTAAAGATCAAAAAATTAAAATTAAATTAAAATTATTTGATAAAATGGAAATATTTCGTTAATATTCCAACTAACCGGTTAAGAATTAATAAAAATTACTTCCCATCTAAAGACAAAGTAAAGTCATGAGGAATAGATCACCATTATGAACGAAACAATTTGAAATTAAAAGAAATAAATAAATTAATTGAATAAATTAAATTAACAAATTAAATTAATAAATTAAGTTAATCAAGTAGAATTCAAGTTAGGGGAGGGGAAAGTTTATGGTAAAATGATACGTAGAAAACTTCAGAATTGCGAAAGTGAATAAAAGAACATTCTCATCGAAAATTGAGCATTGAATTGAATAAATCGAAACAAATCAAGTTTCCAGTAAATAGGAGAGGACTACGAACGATTAAGTAGCAAATGGAAGGGCAAAATTCAGATGAGAATGCAATTATTCGATGATCATTTTGTTAGAATTAATAAATAGAGTTTTTCGTACGATTAAATTTTTTGTCGAGAGAATCCTCTTCACATGAAATAACTGGATTGATTTCCTGAATTAGAAACGAGATTGTTCATTTCCAATAACTGTTTATTCAATGCAGCTTGTGCCGATTGCGACATAGAGATTGGAGTATGATGTTGAGCTGAGGCGACCGTTGGTACCGGTGATGGAATCATATTTTTGAATAATGAATTATTCAATTTGCTTCCTTGACTCGTTGATTGATTAGGGTTGGCCATGTTGTTCGTGAGGTTATTCGCTCCACCATTCAGAACGGCATTGTTTACCCCATTATTGACACCAGTGTTCACATTCGTATTTATTCCCAAACTATTTCCATGATTATTGATAGTAGTGGAATTGATATTGGAGTTGGTGGAATTATGAAAAATTGGTTGATCACCAGCTAATGTGACTGAAATTCCTCTGCCATGCAATTCTGATCCATTCAATCGTTGAATTGCTGCCACAGCTTCATTATAATTATTCATGGTAATTACTCCATAACCTTTTCCTTTCTGATTTGCGTCCTTTCCAATGAAGACCTGATGTATCGCTCCAAATGGTCCAAAAAGTGACCATAAATCATTTTCTCTTACTTCTGGCCCTAAATTCTGGATTAGTAATGAAGCACCTTGACGTTGATCGTTAACATTGGGATTGTTGTTACTACTGCTTACCATATTCAATGAATCGATTGAATCCGTACTATAAATATTACCCAAATTAGATGTAGCTGGTTGTTGAGAATGATTCATCGGTTGTTGCAACTGATTGAGAGCCAAAGCGATTTGGGATGAGGTCGATTGCATGCCATTGCCTTGGGAGAAGATGTTCGACTGATTATTGTTGGTGTTAACACCTAACATGTTCATCAATAACGCAGCGTCATTTGGAGATATTTGTGATTGTGTGGTGGCTGAGCTGTTGATAAATTGATTAGAATCATTTAAATTTCTATTATTATTATCATTATTATTATTATTATTATTAGGACTTACTTGGGCATGAATATGAGAAAATGAAGAGGGAAAGAAATTGTTGAAAATGAATAAAAATAAGTAAAGAAATTGGATAGTGGAAAGGAGATAAAAGTAGGAAGGAAATCGAAGAAAATAATTCAGACAACTCATTCAATTCAAACAACGAAATCCATCGAAACTAAGAAAACATCTTCACAATCAATTCGTTTTAATCACAAACCAACAAACAATCACAAGTTTTTTGTTTTATCCAATCGTCATCCGATTCACATCGACAGTATTGAAAATTAATTGAATTTTTACTCTTTACACATTTATCAGTCAAATAAGTTATTCACATTAAAAACTCTTCTCAAACAGATTTCACTCATTGAATCACTCATATCAAACACCAATCACTAAACAAATTTAGAAGACTAACTTCTGCAGATTTGATGCATTATTGAACAATTGTTGGAACATGGCAGCATTCTGTACCATCATCGACGGA
The DNA here is from genome assembly GCA_023231475.1 of Seison nebaliae. Taxonomy (NCBI): domain Eukaryota; kingdom Metazoa; phylum Rotifera; class Pararotatoria; order Seisonacea; family Seisonidae; genus Seison; species Seison nebaliae. Next base: position 31,559 of record JALJEE010001737.1, on the reverse strand, counting down.
TTGAATTGTAAACCATTCGCTATCGGCGTCTGTTGTTGCAGTTGTTGCAATAACGTCAACAATTGACTTGTACTATAATTATTCAGTCCTGTTTGTGCGGCCACAGCAGAAATATATTGAGCTAATCCAATATTCCCCGCCAAATTCCCATTCAATTGTCCCAACGGATTTGTCAGAATATTTCCATTCTTAATCTGATTATTCAGTATTCCTAATTGTCCTGGAGTATTAGCAAATTTTACTGTCAATGGTTCAGAATTCTTTTCCGGAATTGTCATGTTCAATTGATCAATTGCATTTTGAGCTTCATTTTTCGTGTCATATCGAATAAAGGCAACTCCTTTGGATTGTCCAGTTGACTGATCATAAAGAATTCGACTAGTGATTATTTTTCCACTTTGTCCAAAATATTCGTCTAATTTATTCAAGTCCCATGACTTTGGCACTCCACAAATATAAAGATTGGCTCCTTTAATCGACTCGCAACTGGGTCGTGCATAAGAAACCTTTAAAAATTTTAATTTATAAAATTCTGATAAGTTCTGATAAGGTTCAAAAAATAACTTTGATGACTTTATTGTAGATTTTCACTCCATTCAACGAATTGATTGCAAACTCAGCTTCTGAATGTTTCATATAATTGACGAAACCATATCCGAGACTCTGGTTTGTCGTCTTATCACGAATCAACTTGCAACTGCGCAACTCGCCCAAATTTCCAAATATATTTTTCATGTCGTCCTGCGAAAAATTTTGAGGTAAATAATTAACGATAAGGTTAGTCTTATCACTCAGATTGTCATCCATAGAAAACTCATCAGCGGACATGATCTTGTTAGCATTATTGTCGTTATTACTTTCGGGATATCGTGGTTTGATGTTAGTTCCAGGATGGATATTTCCATCATTACCTCCAAATTCGAAGAAATCATTTTTGTGGGATGAAGTGACATTACCGTTTGAAGATTGCATTGCTACTTGCCAATTCTTATAGTTGAAAGTAAATGTAACTTATTATGAAATCAAGTGAATATATATCACTACTGGAAGAAACGATTTTGAGTAGAAAAGGTGGATACGGAATTTGGGAAACGATCGAAAGAAGAATGTGAGTGAGCTACTTTAGTCAACAAACGATGGAATAGAAAGTGAAATGAGTGATGACTTTCAAATAATTAATATTTGTCTAAATTTACTAGCGCAATAAATGAAGATGATCCAAACTGAAGATGCGTTCCGATTTATACTCGTCCATGCGATTTATTGCGCGCGTAAATTGACCAGTCAATTCGCGGCACTATTCTCCATTTCATTGGCCCACCAACCTTCTCGTCAAATGACTCATCTGCTAGTCCTCCTTAGCTTAAGATTATGAGCTACGTTTTAAGTCATCTCAAATTCGGTTACCAGTCTCTCGGCAGTCTAATTTAGAAGATTAGGCTTTTCTCTCACTAATTAGAAATTTTGGCTGAAGTTCTTTTAGCAAAAATCAATTAGATAAATTAATCGTATAAAGAATTTTTTGGATGTCGACAGAATGTTGAATATAACAAGACGAATACTCTCTTTCACAAAAACAGAAAAAATGTTAATTTCTTTTCTTTCTTTTTTAAGTCCAACGAATTTCTTTTTTGAATTAAATTATTTCTAAGATTCTCGAGAAATGCGAGATATTGGCCGGAAGCGGAAGAAACTGATCATCTCTTTCGTCCTATGTTAATTTCTCCTGAACAGGAAAAATTTTTGAAGAAAGCTCCTGCCAACGGTTTTCCTTTTTCTGACTATTGAACTATTAAATATTGTTTTTTATTGTTAGACAAGTTATTGGAGCCGGAAGATGTTCGATTTGAGAATATGGTGGTGAATTTCGGTCCTCAACATCCAGCTGCTCATGGTGTCTTAAGAATGATATTAGAAGTGAATGGAGAAGTTCCTTTTATTTATTATTATTATTCGTATTAATTTAAATTTTTATTTTTTTTCCATCAGAATATTACTCGTGCAGATCCACATATTGGTCTGTTACATCGTGGAACGGAGAAGTTGATCGAATATAAAACTTATACACAAGCACTTCCATATTTCGATCGATTGGATTATGTGTCAATGATGTGCAACGAACAATGTTTCTCTTTAGCTGTAGAAAAATTATTAGGAATTACAGTTCCAATTCGAGCTCAATATATTCGAGGTTCAAAATATTTTTAAAAATAGAAGAGACAAATAAATTTGTTCATAGTTCTATTTGGTGAGATTACAAGAATTCTTAATCACATTATGGGAATAACAACTCATGCATTAGATGTGGGTGCGATTACACCATTCTTCTGGATGTTCGAAGAACGAGAGAAATTAATGGAATTTTACGAAAGAGTAAGTGGAGCTAGAATGCATACGGCCTATGTGAGACCGGGAGGCGTTTATTTGGACTTACCATTAAATTTGTTGTCGGACATCTATCATTTCTGTGAAACGTTCGGACAACGATTGGATGAATTGGATGATCTTCTGACGGAAAATCGTATTTGGAAACAGCGAACAGTCGACATTGGTGTTGTTTCAGCAACTGATGCCATCGATTTGGGTTTCAGGTATTTTTAAAACTTTTTTTTTTTTAATTTTTTCTGATAAATTTAGTGGAGTGATGTTAAGAGGATCGGGAATCAAATGGGATTTGCGTAAGACTCAACCTTATGATGGTTATGACAAAATGGAATTCGATGTTCCAGTAGGACGTAACGGAGATTGTTATGATCGATATCTCTGTCGAATGCAAGAAATGAGAGAAAGTCTCAGAATTATTGATCAATGTATCAATAATATGCCTGGCGGTGATATCAAAGTGAATGATCATAAAATTTCTCCTCCCAAACGAAAAGATATGAAAGTTTTAAATTTTTTTTTTTTATTATAACAATATTTATTCAAATATTCAGACATCAATGGAATCATTGATACATCATTTTAAATTATTTACAGAAGGATATCATGTACCAGCAGGTAGCACTTACACAGCAATAGAAGCACCGAAAGTTCCATATTAATTACTCGCATAATAATAAGTTCGAATATTTTAGGGGGAATTCGGAGTATATCTCGTTTCGGATGGAAGTAGTCGTCCTTATCGATGTAAGATCAAAGCACCTGGATTCGCACATTTAGTTCACAATTTTCATATTTCTATTTATTTGAATTATATTATTTGAAACATTTATAGGCAGCCATCGATAAATTGTCAAAGAATTTGATGTTGGCAGATATCGTCGCCATTGTAGGTTAATAATTAAACTGGAAATTTTTTTTCTTTCATTTCATTCCACGTCTAGGAACTTTGGACGTTGTGTTTGGTGAGATCGATCGATAAACAATTATTTTCCAAATACATTTTAACTTTTACCCAAAATAATTTTTTTCTTATGTTTCAACGAGAATTTTTTGTTGTGTTGAAAGCAAAATGTTGAGAATAGAATTATTGATTAAAAATAATGGAAGGGGAATAGATAGTTGAGAGATTAATCTGATATTAATCAGAGAGAGAGGAGTAAGATAAGATAATTTATTTGGGTTGTTGACGAACGAAGGAATTGTAAATATGGTTCAGCTGATGGATCTGTGAGGAAATGTTGGGCAAAGTCGATTTGCAAATTTCATTTAATTCATGACATTTCTCAATTAATGTCTTCTGTTGTGAGGCACGATTTCTTGCCTCTTCACATATCTTACTAATGCCACTTCCATATAATTCGGTTGATTGTTTCGTTGTGGTGAGAGAGGCATTGAGAGCAGATGAAAGTGATTTCTGATTTTGGGACAAATCGTCAATCAAATTGTTATTGAGCGATTCCAAATTGGTGATGACATTGAGATCATGTAAAGGAATATCTAATGATGCTGATGTAGACAATGTTTGTCGAGTGGCGATTTTGATGCTTTCGTCATCATAGTGATCATCGATCATCTCCGAAGTATTAACGATTGGAAGTGTAGACGACATGTAATTTGAGTGGAGATTTGTTCACTTTATAAGACTAAGCTAAATAATTGAATTGAGAGATGAGTAGAATAGGAAGGAGAATGGATAAAAAAATGAAAAGTAGTTTATTGATAAATATTTTGTTAGAGGAAAGAATTGAAAGGATATGAATAGAGAGAATTGAAAAGCAATAATTAGTGTGAGAGCATCTGGATAATTTGGATTTCTCTCATTCTATTTGTCGTTGTTCGATGATCATCTATTATGATAATCATGTTAGATTCGAGAATGTATTCATTCTCCTTCTTCCCCTTTTTCTGTTGTTGTTGTCAGAATTAGAAATAAATAAAATTTACTTTTCATTCAAAAACTTCTCCCATAAACTTTCACTTACCAAAATATATTGTCTTCTCTTCTTTTGTCTCTTCTTCACATCACTTCTATATATGTACGAATTATGTGTAATATGAATTGAAGTAAAATTGAATAAACAGAAGAAGATTCAATTAATTGACAAATGCAAAATTTACCATTAATCACATTTGTCCATTACACATTCAACTATGTCCCGAAAGAACATACACTTCATTTAAAATGATTCATTTAAGAATTATTCTTTTTGTTTTACTCTCAATATCTTTCCTTTCCGATTGAAGCGAACGAACTAATTCGTTTACTTTCCTTAATGAATAAAATATGTAATGGAAAGACATTGTCATTTTTGTCACCTTCAATAAAAAAAGAAAAATCTTTAAAATTTATTTTCTTTATTGTCCATTTCTCCATCATAGTATCAATGTGAGGCGGTAATATAATTGAGATTTGAAAGAAATGAATTGATTCACATCTACTTCTCATCAAATACGACAATCTGACTATCAAAAAGAGATAATGTCCGGCATCTTCAAATGTCTCCCAATCCGATGTAACAAACAAGTGGAAACAGTTGAACGTTGTCATGCCAATTTGCAAACGATTCCCGATGAGATCCTCCGACATACTAATTCTTTAGAGGATTTATTATTAGATGCGAATGCGTTGCAGGAATTACCTCGTTCCTTCTACAAACTTGTTCATCTGAGACGATTGGGATTGTCTGACAATCAATTGACACATTTTACTGGCGATATTGCAAATCTGTCATTGTTGTTGGAATTGGATGTATCAAAAAATGAACTCGATTCACTTCCGAAAGAAATTAGCAAATGTTCTGTACTTCAAATTGTCGATGTGAGTTCCAATCCTCTTCAACATGTTCCCATCGGATTGATGCAATTACAAAATTTGACACAACTCAATATCAATGATACGGCGTTGTCAATTCTTCCGAATGAAATCGGTTCATTGACAGCTTTAAGGACATTGGAGATACGGGAGAATATGCTCATTTCCATTCCGAGTACAATATCCGATTTACAACGATTAGAAAGTTTAGATTTAGGTAATAATGCCATCGAAGAGTTACCGAATGAAATTGGTGATTTGAACAATTTACAAGAGTTGTGGCTCGATACGAATCAGTTACAGATGTTGCCATCGACATTCGCTCGTTTACAATGTCTCCAGCAATTGGATTTGGCTGATAATCGTTTGACACATCTCCTCAATGGCATTGGCAATTTAACTCAATTGACTGATTTGTGTCTGTCACAGAACTTATTAGAATTACTTCCTGAATCGATGTCAGATATGGTGGAATTGTCTTGTTTGAAATTGGAACAGAATCATTTAAGATTACTTCCTCGCGATTTGGGCAATTGTAAGAAAATGGAAGAATTGGCATTGGCTGAGAATAGTTTAAAAGATTTACCGGAATCCATCGGACAAATGACCGTTCTGAGAACATTGAACATCGATTGTAATCAACTTCAATATCTGCCCAATTCCATCGGCAATTGTTGTAGTATCACCGTTCTTCATTTACGTGATAATCAATTGAGACAATTACCAAAAGAAATAGGAAATTTGAAGAAATTGAAAGTGCTCAATTTATCATCGAATCGTCTCAAACATTTGCCACGAGAAATCTTACAAATTCCTGCATTAAATGCATTATGGTTAAGTGAGAATCAATCGAAACCGATGATCAATCTACAACAAGATGAAGACGAACAAATGCAGCCAGTACTCACATGTTATCTTCTGCCTCAAACGACTTATCAAACGCAGAATTCAAATACAAATTCATCGAATAATTCTTCGAATAATGCACATAATATATATCCAATAAATACCTTTTATAATAACTCTCCTCAACAACAATCCGTAACGACCAATAATGGTCAACGATTGGACGAATGTAATTATAATAATGAGAAGAATGAGGACGGACCGAGAGAGAGTGTCCGATTTACTGATGATCCATTACTCATATCATCAGATAATGAAGGAAACGATTCCCAAATGAATGAAGATGAAGAGAGTGAACATATGAGAAATTTCAATCGTCGGAATACTCCACATCCAAAAGAATTGAAAGCGAAACATCCGAAAGCAAAATTTCTTCTTCAACAATCCGAAGAAGAACAAAATAAACATGAATTAACGAACAAACAACAACAACAAAACGGTGATAATGTCTCCAAATCGTCGGGATCAAGTGAGAAATCGATAACGGGGAAAAATGAAGATACTGATCAGACTCGTCGTGTCATTTTCAGGAATTGGAGTGTAGTGAGTCAAGAAAATGAGAAGAATGGAAATGACGTTGTAATTAATTTGAATGATGTTGATGATGAAAAGAAACGGATAAAACAATCAAACGGTAATCAACAATTGAATAATGATGATAATGAAACGACAAAATCTCGTTTACATCGACGTGACACTCCTCATCATTTGAAGGGCAAACGAATTGGTAATCATCATCAGGAACAACAGAAACATTTTTTGGGACCTGTTCTCAACGAAAACGACAATCCAACAACATTAACAACATTAACTGATGCAGTTTCATTATCTCTCTCATTAGCGTCACCGACAATGAAGGAAACACAAGTCACTTCAACTAGTAGTAGTAGTAACAATAAACGATTGAATAAGAGTAATGAGAATTTGAGTGAAGATGAAACGAAATTGAAACTCAAAATTGTAATAGATCGAAGAGAAAAGGTTGGCGGTTTAGGTATTAGCATTGCTGGTGGTATTGGTAGTACACCCTATATACCAGGAGACAACGGTATTTTTGTTAGTCGTTTAGCTAACGACGGATTAGCGGCATTACATGGAATTCAACTTCATGATAAAATTATTTTAGTTAATGGCGTCTCCTTAGTCAAATGTGACCATTATGCGGCTGTTGCAGCATTGAAAAATGCAGGAAATGTTCTCGATCTCCTCATCGAACGATCAACAAACAACAACAGTAAAAATTCGAAACTTGCATTATCCCAAACGACAACAACGACAACCACATCAGATTCAAGTACGGTAAATGTGAATCCGAATGTATCAGCCAGTATCGATCCGACAATTCTTAATTCGACTTCATTTAATCATTTCTCGTCGACGAAAGAGAAAAAATTCAAAAATAATTTCGAAGAAATTTTCATATATAAAATAAATGGATCGATTGGATTATCGATTGTTGGTGGGGCGGATAATAGGAGTCATCCTTTCGGTTCTGATGAGAATCGTGGTGTTTTCATTTCAAAAATAACACCAGGAGGTAGTGCTTCCAAAACTACTCTACAAATTGGAGATCAATTAATTCAAGTCAATTCGATGAATGTTAGAAATGCTACACATGAAGATGCTGTGAAAGCTATCGTCAATAGTGAGGGACCTGTGAAATTGTTGGTGCAACATCATCCCCCACCTCCCAAATTCCGTAATTGTTTAATTCCATTAACGAAGACTGATAGTATTCACATTACCGTTTGTGGTGGTTTATACAATTCGGTGAATGAGTCCGATCCATCAGATGAAGGTCTTTTCATTCAAGATGTTCATATTGGTGACAAGAACGTTTATCTACATCCACAACAACATTGTTACGGTCAAGCAGGAAGTATTTACCGGTGGCCCTATATCTCTTTGCGACGTGGTGATCGAATTCTCGAAGTTGGTGCTCATTTAATTTCTTATTATTTCTTCTTTAATTCTAATTCAATAAGTATCATAATTATTATTTATTTTTTCTTTTCCGTCCCAATTACGGTCGATTTCGTCCCCATTCCAATTTTCCTTCTGTTTGTAATTTTTATTATCGATTTGTCTTCAGTATACTCATTCGTCATGATGTGAGATATTGTATTTTCTTTTTAATCGGTTGAACCGCATACATCATGACGGCAATTTGTCTTCTGATTCATTAACTGATTAATTCACTCATCAAAAGAGGAAAAGGCGGCGCAGTAGTTTGAAGGAAACTATCAGAAGAGAATGTTACAATTTGTCTTATGTGGGGAAAGAAGGCGAAAATGTGAAATTGAATGAAATGAATAAATTTTTATCAACACTCAGTCAATTCTTACAAGATAATAACGACCGTCTATTCTACGTTTACACACCAATCGAATGGAGGAAAGACAAAAGTGATTCACAAGAATATCTCGTCGATATTAATCGATTAAGTGAGATCGCTCTCGAATTTCTCTCAAAACCAGAGAATGAACATTTCAATCAAACACCGAAACTAAATACACAAACATTGAAAAGAAATAAAGTACGTCGTAATCGAAATTCGAATTCTTCTTGTCTGTCATATATGAGTGATGTCGATCAAATCAGCTCATATGATAAACAGCGACTTTTGATGCCTTACAAAAAGATTAATCGATTGGAGTCATTAGGACTTACATCCAAATCAAATAAACTAACCACTTCCTCCACATTAACTCGACGATATTCGGAGAGATTACTCGAAACTAAATTCGATTTACTCGACCATTTATTGGCTTCCACGGACAAAGTTGGTGTCGATCAACTTTATTTCTCTTTAATTCCTTCTATGGATTATAAAAAATTGATGAAGCAACCATTCACCATGGACAAGCAGTTACATTCGACATTCTTCACTCATTTCAAGAAGAATCAATTTCCTTTCGAACAATTCTCATTTTCCGCACTCCACAATTCTATTCAACATAAGAAATTGAATACTAATAATAATTCTATTGGAACTGTTCATTCAAATCTTTTAGGATCACTCTCTCCAATAGTCAATAGAAAGTTTGGACTTGTAAAGAATAATCCATTTCTAATCAATAAACAATCGAATCAAAAATGGAAAATGAAAAATCTTCTCCTCGCCTCCCTACCGACAGAGAAGAAAAATTTTGAAAAAATACCTGTCGAATCTAATCCTCCATCATCTAATCCATCTAATATTAACACACCGACAAATAAGATAATTACAGAAAAACCATTAGAAATGACATCTGATGAATTATTATCTGCGAATCAATTAGAGAATATTGACGAAGATAAATTGATGATAAAGGAAAAAATTAATGAGAAATTAACGAAAAATAATGAAACGAATTTCATTCTAGAGAATAAACGATCGGAATTTAAAGTGAAATACATTCGAATAAAAATTCGTCGTCACATCTCACACATTTTCGATATTTCGATTATTTATTGAATTAATTTTTTGAACTTCCAATCCTTCATTTCCTTTCTAATATTTTTTAGTTTTTTTTTTCATTTCGTGTCTCTCATTGTCGCTGAAGTATTTCCTCCACTTTCTCATTGAACAGTTGAATAAATTTATTAATTTTATACAAATTCTATTTCTTCAAGGCAAACGGATCTTCTCTCATTGGAATGACGACAGAGAAAGCGAATGATATTTTATTATCGCCAGCGAAATATAATTCTTCTGGTAGAATGCCGTTTCCGATGACGGATGAAATTATTGAAGAATTGTCCGATTTGATGATGAGATCGGGAGGGACTAAATTCTCTTATTTCCATCATCTCATCGTATGTGACGGTCTAAACAAAGAAGAAATGAAACGATCTCCAATATTTACCAATCCCAAATATTCGGTGCAATTACCATCAGAATATTTTCGTTTAGATGATGCATTAAATTTGTGTAATCAAGTTTGTGTTCCTGAGAAGAATAGTAATGTGGAAGAGTTGAATGAAAGGACTCAACGCTCAATCAATCTTTCATTTAAAGACAAGAAGAAGATGTTTGAAAATGGTCATCTCACCATCAATAACGGTTCCAAAACATTTATCTTGAATTAATATCTCTCTAATATATTTTGTGTGAATAATAGCTCCAAATGTAATGAAATCGAAGAAGAATTTCCAATTTCTTAATGAACATGAAATCATTCAATTACATGAAGAAGAAATGAAAAGTTAATTTAGAAGAAATTTAATTTCTTTTTTCTAATTTCTCATATTGTCGATTGGATTGTTAAGAAAAACAACAAAGTTATGGTGATCGTTTACCAGACAATATCATAATGATGATGGACGAATAGATTCGAATAAACGAATCGAGTACAATATCATCTGTTCATAATTTATCTGTATTTATTCAATCATCTATTCTCCAATTCCTTCGACGAGAATAGTGAACGTTGTTCCACTTTTAATTGAGAAGATGAAATTGGAATTGTTTCGTCATTTTAGTTCTCATCAATTCCAAAAAAATGATTTCCTTCATTTATTATGTATATTACATTCTCTCTTATTCTTTCATCTAATTTCATATATAAAGTTATAGTACATTCGATCAAATATTTGCATCGTTTCTCAATTTCTTATTTTTTCAAAAAATCTGTTTTATTCTTTAATTCTTTTACGAAATATGTTCGATTTTCAATCCTTTCGATTCACCCTCATTATAAACATTAAAACAATCATCAATCATATCTCCAATTTTTTTAAAATTCAAAATAGTATCGATAAATTTATTAAAATTGAAAATTGTAACTGAAATTCGGTAAATATAACATGATTTCATTTAGTTGATTGATTTTAATTAAAGAAAAACGAAATATTTCAAAGGTATTAAACAGCCTGGTCACCATCAATAAAAATCGAAGGACAATGATATTCGATAATGGAGGAAAATATTTGTTGAACGTAATTTTAATAAATTTTAGTTTATTATTTCATCGTCATGGAAACGGTATAAGGAAACGGAAGATTGTTGCGCATAGAAACTCGAATTGACTAATAAATATGTAAAATTTTCTTTCACTGTTTATTTGAAAAAAGTTTTAATACATTCCCATTTCAACGACTCGTTCAATTTAACCCAAATTCAATTATCAACCAAAAATGTCCATCCTTCATCTTTTAGTTGACATTCCATTCATGCACCATAGCCATGCCATAGGGAAAGGTGGCGAACAAATAAATAAGTTGATGGAGAGTACGAGAACTTCGATCCATTTTCCTGATAATAATAAATTGGATGGAGGATTTGTAACGAAGTCGAATATTGTTTCTATTTCAGGTTCGTTGGATGATGTGAATAATGCACGAGAAACATTAAGATGTTTCTTACCCATAACTATAGTGATGAGCATTCACCATAATACTTTAATTGAGGATGAGAATTTAATGGAAATTTTATTGAAACAAATAAAAGAATTTATTAAAATTCAATTTTCACTCAATATCCTCTTTGACGGTACTTCGTCCAATGAAGGTAACAGAAATGAGATTGAAAAATCACTAAACCAAATTACCATGATGATCAAACCGAAAACCGTTAAATCAAATCATAATTCTGATGATGATACCAATGGAGATAATAAGATTTATTATTTAACTATTCGTTCTCTCGTTCTCCATATTCAATTAACACGACAGATTTGTCAGATTATTCATTCAATTTTCACTCTTAACAATCCAGACAAGGAATCGATGAGTCTTCAACTCGAATTCCATCGATGGCTCAAATCTCAAGTTTACAAGCCGATAATGAAGGAAAGACTCCAACCAATTATCAATTTTCTTCATGAAAAAAAGATGAATTATTTACGAAGATTTTTGAAGATTTACACAGAAATTTCACAAACAACATTCAAATCGTGTGACATCATTTCAGTATTGGAATATATTCAGTTTCTCAGTAACGGAGCAACAATATCAATTTATGATAACAGTCATAATGCGAATAATATTGGGAAGAATGAGTTGTTAGTCGAGACGTCAAATGATGAACCGTCTAAGAAAAATAATGTGGAAGAATTGAGGAAAAATCACAATGCACATTTAGTGGCGGAAACGATAAGAACTCACAGTTGTCATAAAATTCCATATTGGAATAATCTGCAAAATTTTGGAACATTGCACGTGTGTATTCAAGGGAATGTTGATCAAATAATTTCATCTCGTTTAAAATTAGACGATTTTCTTTGTATCCAATTTCAATATTTCCATTTGATCAATATCAATTTAGTGAATTGTGATTATCATTCTATCTCTCAATATGTTCTGTCCAATTTAGTCAATCATTTACCTGTCGGCATATTACCACCACAATTTACAGTGGAACTGAATAATTCTCGATGGTGTTTATGGATCAAAACGATTGAAGCGAATACGGAGATTATGGTTGAGTTTTGTCGTTCATTCGCATTGCAAATGGATTATCATTGTTCTCATATGTATTACTCATCTTTTATTTACACTCCTGTTATTGCTTCTCATCAATCTAATGGATTCTATGATATTGATCCAAACAATTGTGTTCAATATCAACAATTTAATAATCAGGAAATTAGTCAGAAGAATAAACAAAATCCTCCAGCTTTGGAGGAGAATGTAGAAGAACAAGAAAATAAAGAAATGTTTCCAAGTAGAAAATCTGTACAAGTGAACGAGGATAAATCAGAAAAATCGGAAGATATGGAAAAATATTATACAGTCGACAAATTTAAAAAAAGATTTTCTCTTCATTCGTCTAATCGAGATCCGGAAATCTCAAATCTCTCACGATCATCGACAGCACGACCAAAACAGATTTCCGATAATTTTCGTGTTTCGAAAGAAATTAAGAAAATGTTGAACGATCGTAATCAAGAAAATTTGTTATCTTCGTCGAATGATCGAAAACGACAACCATCAGAAAATGATCATATGTTTAAGTTCTCTAGTTCAATCCCGTCCTACTTGTTAACCTCCAAGTTGTCAATGAAGAAAAATTTTAATCAGACTTTTAATCGGGAGAAATTTTTATTCCAATCTTCAATGTCGCCTCTTTTACAAAACGATCGTCATCCGAAAAAGAAAGAAACTAATTTACATAAATCATTATCATCCTTATCACGAAATCACTCTAATTCCAGAAAGTGGAACGGTCTCCGCGATCTCCATTCTTCAACGAGACATGTCAAACCATGGACCGTTCAACAAATTTTAGAAAGACTTACTTTAATGAAATATAGCGCTCTATTCAAAAAACATGAAGTTTAAAGTTCTTTTGTGAAGATATTTAACACTTAGCCATTAAACAGATCGATTTCGAGTTATTTAAACAATTGACAGTAGAGGACCTGAAAGAAATGGGTATCGACAAATTAGGCCACCGGAGACTGTTGGCAGATGAAATAGAAAGTTTTTCTCTTAAACTTCCACATATAATTGAATTATTTCCACATATAACACTTTAGTTTTGAAGAAAGAACAACAACTACAAATGAATTGAAAACAGTATAATCTATTTGTGAAAAGACGAAATAATATTTCTTCATATTTTCTCAATGTTATATTTTGTGGACATTTCGTTTCGCTAATCATTCTATTCTCTGGGGTGATTGTCGAGAGGAAGATAAAGTACAAATTAATCGACGGCTTTTATGATAATCGTCAAATCTTTCAAGGAAAACGAACTTGAACAGTAGAAATTTTTATGCATATGAAAAAAAATTACAAAAGATATTGAAAGATTTCACAGCAATTTCATTTGAGATACGATTATATAACAAAAAAGTCACGGAATGCTATTAAATGGATTGTTTAGTTAATGTTGTATGTTCTATGATAACTGTTGAAAATTGTTGATGGCATTGATATTATGTTTTGAATTAAATGTAAATTATTATTATTGGTAGGAAAAAATCAAAATGAACGATAAAAGTCAATCTACTAAAAAGTTTTAATAGTAAGTTTTAATTAAATTTGGTCAAATTTCCAATAAGTGACGGATAACTCACATTATCATATAATGACAATATGCATTAACATCCGATCAATAACATCCGATTATTACTCTGACAATTGAAACATTATAGAAATCATTAACATTATTATTGTAAATAGAAATTGAGAATAAGTTAATAATAGTTAAGAATGAGAACGTAATAAATAAGGACATTCGAGATTGATTGTTAGGTAATCGAACTCCTTCCAAATCGTGACTATCTAGAAGACATGGAGTATACTTATAATGTTTAAAATGGTCGCCTAAGCAAATGGTATAAAGGAAAGAAATATGGTAGTTCCATGTAAATAAAAAGTCGTGGACAATTTTATCAAGAAACTTATTCATAAGAAATGATCAATGTGAGTATTCGGTTCAAAAAGGATCAAGCACCAAATGAAAAGAAGAAGAATAAAGAGAATATGAAGAAATTATCTGAAAAGAAACTGGAATCGAAACTTTCAGCGAACGATCAATTTGATGACACTGTCCAATTGATCTTACCTTCCGACAAATATCAGTTATATGTGGGAAAAGGTGAACTACCAAACAAATTAAATTGTTCTCTGATTATTAAGAAATTCAATGATTCCATTCCATATCTCTCTATTCAGATCATCAGTACAAATCAATCGATTATTCTTCCCTTATCTTTTTTCTTCGATTCAACGGAAGTGAATGATACTCCGACGAATTATGATAAAAGTTTCACGTTACGAACCAAATTATCATGGAATATTCTTTTCCAGAAATCTGGAGTGGGTAATTTCAAATTCCATATCGGAAGTTCAATTATTAACTTTCTCACAATTTTTCATTTTTTTTCTGTAGATGTAGCTAAAAGTGAAAATACTCCATTCCAATCTAGAAATGTTCAGAAGAATTTTGGCATTTCATCTTCACTCCATTTACTGAAACTTCCACTTTATTCTCTCGATTTATATGAACGGTTCTCTCACCACAACAAATGGTCAGTTATCAAGAACGACGTTCGTAAATTTCTTTTCATTTATTTTCAAATAATTTTTTTTATTTCAGTTTTGTGAGACATATCCAAAACTATTATTATTACCAAAAGAATTGTCAGTATTTGATATACGAAATAGTTGCTCTTTCCGTTCAGCTACCAGATTTCCTGTTGCGACATTTATTCACGAAAATAGCACGTCATTATGTCGATCTTCTCAACCGATTTTGGGTTTTAGCGGATCGACAACAACTGATTGTAGTTTATTACATCACATTATAAGAACGAATATGACTGATCAAACCGTTTCTAAGAAATTGATGATTATGGATACTAGACCATTATTGAACGTGGTTGCTAATCGGGCGAGAGGTAAAGGTACAGAAAAATTGATTAGTAAAGATTTTCCAGCAATCGATTTTGAAAGTTCAGCAATCGATAATATTCATGTAATGAGAACATCATTCGAAGAATTCTCAACAGGTTAAAATTCTGTTATATATAAATCATTTTATCTTCTTTTAGTTATACATCAAACGTTAACATCTGATTCGGATAATCGAAAGAAGATAATGGAGAAGATCTTCTCTTCCTCAATGACTTCTTTCACTTTCACTGATTATTTCAATGGAATCAAAGAATCAGATTGGTTTACTCATTTGGATTTGGTTCTGAGGACGGCTTATTTCGTAGCGAATGTTTTTTCTTTTTTCATAAATATTTTCAAATAATTTTTTGTTTCATTGAAGAAAATGGAAAACGATTTCAGTCATGTACTCGTACATTGTAGTGATGGATGGGATCGAACTTCACAATGTACTTCATTGACACAAATACTCCTCTCTCCACATTCTCGAACAATGAATGGATTTATGGTTTTAAATTTTATTAATGTATTATTTCATATTAATCTCATAATTTTTAGGAGTTAATCGATAAAGATTGGATACAATTTGGACATAAATTTTATGACCGGTGTCAATTGTTGGCCGTGTACAATCCGAAAGAATATTCCCCAATTTTCACTCAAGTTTTATTTTTCAAAAATTTTCTTTCTTCTCAATTTTTTTCACAATTTTTTTAGTTTTTAGATTGTGTATGGCAATTACAAAATCAATATCCTCAATTATTCGAATTCAATAATCAATTTATTAGAGACATTTATCATTTGCATCTCTCCAATTTATTCCCTAATTTTCTGCGAAGTCGATTAGGAGAAGATCAGAGAGAAAAGTTTTAATTAATCTTAATTTCATTTAATTTATTTTTTTCAATTATCAGTATGAACGATATATGGAATCATTTACAATTATCATATTATGATTATTTGAATCCATTCGAAATTTTGAGATATGATGAAATATCGAATAATGAAGAGAAGGCAGTTATAGAGTTGTTGGACGAACAGTTACCATATCGACAGTTTGAGATGAAAGAAGAAAATAATTTTGACGTATTCGATTTTCCAGAAGAGAATTTAATCGAATGTTCATCGATATATGAATCCATTTTCGATAGTTATGATACGCAAACATCAAATCTGAGTAAAATAACAGATAATTTATTGGAGCAATTAGTGGAACAGAATCAGATACTCCAACTCCATAATATCTTCATCACATTCCTCCTTAACATACATGAGACTTTAATGGGAGACGATTCAAATGAAGAACCAAATGACAATTTAATCGAACTTTCTTCTTATTTAGTTGGTCTTCTCAAAATTTATCTAAAGGAATGGATGGAAGACATCGATTTTGCAATGAAGAAGATTTCAGTCAAAACAATTGATCATCAATTATCATTTTCATTGAATTTGATCAATGTCTTAAAAGAGAACAATATCGAATATCGGAAAAATAGTTTCTTCTCTTGGTTCAATGTGGCCTACGAATTCAGTTCATGGGACATATTATGGAGACCATTGACAATCCAATTAAACAATTATAGTATACATCCCACAACGTCAAATGGAAATTATTTGATGAAGAATTATCTCGTAAAATTAGATAAGAAATTGTCAGAATGGAATATGAAATTATTCTCGAAGAAAACAATAATGAAATATGATTCTTTCCATTCATTATTCAATTTCAATAGTGGGAAGAAAAGATGTTGGAAATGTGGAAAGATGATAGAAGTGAAGTTATTCGACGAACAATCCGTTCAGTTATTTTTCACAGCTAGATATCTGATGAATTGTTCTCGTTTCCATCATCATTTCCATCTTCCTGTCTGTGTTAAATGTAACAATGAATTAGCAGTCAATTTCCCGACTGTTGCTGAATTGATGAACGAGTATGAAGGAAAACAATTTATTCCAACAAATCGATTTGATTCATTACGAATTGCATGATTTTAATTTAATGTCAATGATGATTTGTGACAATGGAAACAAGAAAATTATTAATACATCTGATAAGATTGGATTGCTTTACGAAAAACATTCTCTCCCGAACATTCACTAAATTAACTTAATTATTTTCAATAAACTCTATTTATTTTTGTTGTTAATAAAAAAAAACAGTAACATATCTCTCAAGTCTGTAAACTACAATCATTCGATAGAGATGGACGTAATAACCATCGGGGTAAAAGATATTCGACGATTTTGATAATAAAAATATCTGAGAATTTTCTTCTGCATTTTTTCGGGACGTTGTTAGTCTCTTCTTCAAAATTGACGAAATTGTTATTCTGCTCTGTGTGGTCGGTGATCAATTTTTTTGAATTAATTGGAACGTTTTGATAATTTATCACGATATTCTCATTCCCATTCAATGTTGGCTTGAGCGTTTCCATTTCGGTTCTACGGGACAATTCATCCTCATATGGAATATTTTCTTCAGTTTCACTGTTAATGAATGAGGGAATATCAGTTAGATGAAGATTTCCGGTAAATTCTGGTTTAGGCAGATTGCCTTCCGATTGACGTTTTTTATGACGAATATGATCATCCGATTGTCTTTCTTTTAACTCATAATATTTCAGGATATCGGAGTAAGAGAAATATTGAGATTTCCTTCTCAAAATATTGTACATTTCCCGCGCACTTGTCGATTGATGGTGTTGGGAATGACGTCGACTATTTCGATAATTGTTATGATCTATGCTGAAAGAAATCGAATATGAGATGATGTTTTCGTTAAAAATTTCGAAACTTTGTACGATCGAATGACAGTCTTCCTACGAATAAAGAAAAAATGGAGTGTCTCCTCTCATTCTTATTTTTCGAATTGCGATTAGATAATAAAGAAGATATTGGTGTGGAATTAGTTGTCTCATGTTCCATTTCCGTCTCCAAATGCATCGATGACATTTTCGTTGTTGTTGACATCGTTTCTCTCTTCTTGAAGAAAGAGAATATTCGACTAATTGAAGATAATCCATTAATATCATCTTCATTTAATAAACGATTTCTTTTATTGTTGTTGTTGTTATTGTTGTTGAAGAATCTACTGTAATTATTCGGTTGTCGATTCAAGTCGTTATTATTATCGAAAACAAACGAATATTTGGTGCGATAATAACGTTTTAACCAGCAAGAACAGAAATGCAGATAGAATTCCTTCCGAAACCTTTTTCCAAAAGCAATATAAAGAAAGAAATTGATGAAGGAATTAATCACCATGAAGAGGTTGGCCGAATCAGTCATGAACAGAATAGTTTGATGATTAAAATATTTTTTTGGATCGAATATTGTAAAAAATGTTTGGGAGAAGGCTGACGGCCAAGTAAATACGAGAAATGCAAAAATAACACTAATGAGCATGATATTCAGATCGTTTGTTCGGATTCGTGCCCGATTCAATCGTTTACTTATGAGAACACCTCTCAATAAATTGATACTTGATTGTACACGAATCAATCCGTTGGAGACTTTGCGAGATAAAGAATTCCATTTCTTTTGATCTATCTCATTTGTATTAAGTAATTGATAATTCTCAGAATCGACATCTTTCGGTAATTTCCAAATGATTTTTGGACAACTCATTTTGATGGAGTCACCTTTATTCTGATTAATTATTTGTTGAAAATGTGTTGAGTTGATTTGGGTCAATTCGATGGATTGCCGTTTCTTTAACGTAATCTTCATTAGACAGACATTCATGATGGAAATGGTAATGAATGGAATGAAGGCCACACACAACGTATAGAAGGCCATCATGAACATTTGGAAATGTTTATTGTTTCCGAATTCAGTTCGACTAACGAACTCTTCCACAATCTCTTTATCGTTAATTTTTATAGCAATCTTCTCAATATGATACTCGAACAATTGAGGAATTAGATAGCACAAGGCGATGATGTAGATGACACTGAGAATGAGTGCAGCACGTTGTCGAGTGCAAAAGTGTCTGCTCAAATAAGGCCGACTAATTTTTATATAGCGATCTGTTGTGAATGCCAATGTTATCCAAACAGACACACATTGAAGTGTTAAAGCGAATGGAGTAGAATAACAAGAAATATTCCGAAAAACACTAATAAGTTTATCACTTATCACACTCTCATACTGCACTGCTTCCGATGAATGATTAGTCGTATCATTGAGAAGAAGGAGTGTATTGTAGTTGAGTTCATCCGATTCTCCCATTGATCTCTTCAATAAAACGAGTGCTTTCGACGAATAAGTGAGGAAAGAAGCAAACGAAGCACATAAATCCGTCACGCTCATGAAAGTCAAATAAACATATCTAATATGGAAATGAAGATGAGAGAAGTTGAAAGAAGAAAATCTAACGTCGATAATTTTAATGAGGGACGAGTGAGTACGATTATCGATATAGTATTGGTAATGCAACCGAGAAACGCGATGATGACGATCGGTATTGACATATGTTCTGTGAGATCGGTTGCCGACATTCTTGATGTTCTTCAATTCCTTCCAACAATTCGAAGGGACAAAGTTGTTGATCAGTTCCACTTTTGCCTATCTGTTCGAGAAGCGAGATGTGTTGAATAAATTATAGCAGTCTAATTGTTTGACGAAATGTACATGAGCTGTCGAGTGCACTCTCGCATTGTTCTATCGTTGAATGACGAGATTTCAGATGGTTTTTTATTAAGCGAAAATCCCAATATGGGAAATTTGAAAAAAAGAATCTGTTAATATCGGAGAACAATGAACACTTCAAATTGAAACAAAAGTTTATAATACAACAGTAATATAATTGATGAATATAACGAAGATGTAACCCATAATTAATGCATGTAGAATGATAAATTAAGGTTGCATCCCAAAATTTAATAATAAATCAAAGAAAAATAAATATATCTAATGGTCATCTCTCCTCCAAATAAGACACGAAAAGATTTATATGCATAACAATATCCAGTACCGAAATGTCTAATAAATCAAAATATGTTCCAGAAAACGAGAAGTATATTTAAATTTCCACAATTAGCACAATCAACCAAAGAGATATATAAGAGGAATTCTAAATAAATCTCTCTTTCAACATATTCGAATGTTATAATTTGCAGAAAAATATAATTTACACACCAATTGTTACAAAACGTCAATCTTTATCTTCTTCAATGTCAACCATAAACATTAGGAAGCATGTTGGTCATATGTATCTTTTTTGGGATAGGTCGAACTGTATATTTCATCCAATTTCACCATCACTGACAGACAAGAAGAATGGGTGATTGACCCATATACGGCTTTGTTTTGAAAGAAAATGTTCGAGTGTACGTATTGAAAGATCCTCATCATATTTCTCCTTTCTCACATAAGCAAAGATGAATGATGGTTATATGTACATGTTCATTTCAATGAGAAGTCATCGGAAGTGTAGGTTGGATGTCGGTAACATGTCTTCCACTACTTGGATGAGAAGTATCCGAACAATTAGAGATAGGCAAGATGATTCCTATGAGATTCGCATACGTAACACAATAATTCGTTTAACGGTTAAGGTTCGATTCATAATTCTTTCAATGAATCGTTTGGCAGAGAAATTGGGAGAAAGGCACTTCTTCTTAGTAACTAACTGAATTTACCTTTATGGCCGAAATTGATTTTCTTGACAGAGGGAAGAATAATTTTCATTAATGATGCAATCTTCTTTAATATATTTATCAACAACCATTCCATGCATGAATGCTACTAATAATCCGTCAAACGTAATACTGGAAGAAAATTTTATAGGAAATGTTAAAGAAGCACGGAATATATGTAACGAGGTTATTTGATCGATTAACCATTTCTTTCCATAGGGCAAAAAGCCATAAATAATAATTTCTCAATTATTCTTATCGTAAAAAATGAGAACTATTATTCATATTAAATAATCTGATGGTTAGTTGAATTTTTCTTCTTTTATTGTCAATAATCTGATGATAGTCAGTTCCGTTTATCATCTTTTATTATCAATTAGCGGTTGTATGCATTGATATAACGACGAAATAAAATATACAAAATAAATAAACGAATTTTCAACTGTTCCAATTTTGTTGTGGTAACAGAAATTAATGTTTATTGGTACAATTCTCATCATACGCATTCTACGTAATCGTATTCGATTTTAAAAATAAACGAAAATTTTCATAAAATAATATTGACATACATCATCCTCCCTCAGTCTTCTAATGATGATAATATTGCTATAAAGTGAACAATCGAAGAACTGACCTTCGACATAAACGACATCTCCTCCTGTAATCTGTTTATTGATTATGATGATGGTATATATTGTTCAATAACGAATTGTTCAATTTCTTTCGTATAAAATATTTCTTCCGATTCTAATTTTTGGATTAATTTTAATGGAATATTATTATATTCTTAAATCAAAGGTTATTATTCTCATTCATTCAATTATAACTTTCAATCCAGTTATTCCAAAATGAAGGTAGATTAGTGAAATATTTAGACATCGCTGCTTCAGACATTAGCAAAGTGAAACATTAGTAGTTGACATGCATATTATAATGTCATCTGTCTGAAACATTCTTCTTCTTAATCATCTTCTCCTTTTGAAAATTCCATAGTGGGAATAATGAATCACAATTTTCCAGACAATCTTTCAATCAACAAATTTACGATTGCTCATTACGAAAGCAGAAGAACACTGATTCTACTATAATTTCCCGATTTGATCTGTTTATAAACATCTTCGAAAATATTATGAATGTAACTGAACATATGGAATAAGAAAAAACATAAAATATCATGTACATATTAATCGAAACTATTCAATTACGTAACATAATTATCTTTACATGATTACGCAAATGAAAGAAGGAAGAAACAGAGATTCCCAAAGAATATCCGACCGACAAGTACCTAAGGAGTCATTAGAGAATTGTCCAATAACATAATCACACTTATTGTCATTTCTAAATAAAAAAATTATAATTATAAATATTTAAAAAATTATATAAAAAAAATTAATGAGCAACTTCCATATGAATATTATACAGACAGGAAATAGGTCTTTGAAGGATTTTCAAGTGATTCAATCGAGTATCACTTGAAAAATTGGAAAATGAATAAATTTATAAAAATTGATATTCATCTCGTCGATTTAAAAAAAAACAGCAATTCTTAGAAAGTGTGCAGGACACGAATAATCGCTGTCTATAATTTAAATTTTGAAAATAAGAATTGAGTAATCGGCGGGAAAATGCCTGATAAACAGACGAAATATGTACATAAGAGAAATGATGCATTTTAATGGAAATTCCATTAGATTGTTGATATTTTCATAAAAATCACAACTTCGCCAGTAGTTTAATCAGGAATTTTTTCCTAAAACTGCTCTGTAATATCTTGGAGATACCTGGAGATTGTCTATAAACTTTAAAATTTTAAGTTCGAATAAGTAAAATGCTAAAAAATTTAATAATTCCAATTATTAGAAATGTGATTGTCCTCGGATCCCATTGAGGTATTCGTGGCTATTCAATTAGTAAAGCTTAAGTAACCATGTGGGTCTTCCGATCGAACTGCATAATAATAGAACAATTATCATGACCTTCGCATTATAACTGGTGTTAGATGGGAAGAAGGACTAAAGATAAATAATTTTAGTTCAATTTGGAAATATGAACTCAAAATTATTCAATAATTTGACGATAATTATTCTTTATAATTTCTGAACAAGTTTAATTCGATTGGTAATCGGTGAAGAAATGTATTATTTCAGGTGTCTATAAGTAGATTATTGGGACATTATTTGGTTAAGTCATCTCTCAGACAATTTCTTCATTCTAGAAAGTTTGTTACATATTTTTTGGTGAATGATTAAATATAAACTTGAGGACGGGAGATATTTATGTATCCACCAACCAATTAATAAAGTAATTTTATGAGAAATTGTTATTACAATGAGAGAAATGTCCCTTCCAACTGAACATTAACAACGAAGAGAAATTAGAGAAAAAATTACATTTGATTGAAGAGAGAAAAAGTTGTTTGAGGAGAAGAACGATCTCCATTGACAATAGGATACTGGAAATGTATATTACATTCGAAATAATAAATGCACAATACCAGAAATGGTGAATGAACGATGATAAGTTTGGAAGGCACTTGATAATTCCTCATAAGATTCGATCATTTTATTAAGCTAATTTCGCGTAACATGAAGAATCCTCAACATACATTTTTACCTGAAGAGAAATGACGATAAGTTAGTAATAAATCTTCAGATATTAATTGAATAGGGAGATGATTGGAAGAAGGAAAATTATAATATTTCCGAATAAATCGGTTAATGGCGATTTTTGTATCTTCATAAAAATTGGAAATATAAAACTATGTGAACCATTTCATTTTTCATGACATTTCGACTGCTTTCCTTTCATGCATTTGCAAACTCCTTGATCTCAAACCAATTAGACGCATATTAAATATAAATTGCTAACGAAATATTTATCGACAGTATTAGCACCATAATCTTCCGATTTCTTTAAAGGGAGTCGCTTATTTCGTGCAACAAATATAGTTGAAGAATTCTTAAAAAACGGTGAGAAAATAATTCTTTTGGAGAAAAATTGTGTGTTTCTCCGCCGAATTTAATTTAGCTGAAACATCAAATTCGTAGAATGGAGATCACATTAGAAATGATTTAAGAAGTGAAAATTCTTGACGCAAGAATGCATGCGAACTGGTGACAATGATTTCAGGAGAAAATGGAAAACGATAAACGTATAAATTAAGAAATTATTGATATGGAAAATATTGATATATTAATTGTTAATAATACGAAAGAATGAATATTTCTACTTATTATATTATTACTCTAATAGAAACGTAAAAGGAAGGACGTTTGATTCATTTTTGTCTTATATTTCATATTATCTTAATTATACAATTAACCATGGAGAATACAGATGGCAAGGAGGAAACTTTCAACCAAAACATAACAACATATATTAGCCTGAACAGATACCATAAATTCGTAATATTTTATTGTATGAAGAATATGAGACTGTATACATGAAGGCCAATCTCCAATTTGAGAAATGAAATAAGATGTCAAATAATCCGATCCTCTCACCACTCAAGGTGTAGTGATCGGAGGAGAAATTTGAATTTATCAATTCTCAAACTGTCAGATGCACATTGGGAGAAATGCATGTGCTTATAGCTAATATGCACAATACGGCAATTAACAATCGAACAAACTAGAAATTGATACGTTGGAATGAACTATTCTTATGGTATTGGAATGGTGAAAGTAACGCAATGACTATTTTATCGCCTTCTTTGTCAGAAATCGATTATTTGTGAAGAAAAAAGAGTATATGTTAATCACATTAAAAAAAAACTTTTTTTATCGCATTCAAACTTAAATAAGCGTAATAACGATGAAAACAAATTGCAAACTTCTATTCGATTCATAGGAAATAGCCATGTTCCATATGAGACGTACCACCGCTATATATGCAGGAGCGACACTTTTTCAAATCGTTCCATTATTTTCAATCGAATCGGACACTTTTATTTTTTCAACTTCACAAAAAATTCATAGATTTCAAATGTTTTTCTTACCTAACTTCGTTCTTCTTCAGTCAATCGTCATACTTCCAGATTCGAACTGCCAATCTCGCACACGAAATACCTCTCTAATAGATATGTGTCTCCTTGTATTGGAAATGTAAATTCGTTAGGGGAAAGACTTATGAACGAAAGTCCATTTGATATTCATTATACAGTATATCTCTAACATTGTTTCATTGAAAACACTTATATTGCTGCACAGTCGTTCGAGCAAGCTAAACTAACGGTATGTAGTCACCACATTCTCGTTCATTAGTTTTGATGACTTTTAAATTATACATAATAGAAATTTAAGTTCATACAAGAAAAAATATGTGCGCTGAACAAGTTGATGATTGATTGATGTCATCAAACATACATTATTGGAGGAAATGTTAATTTTCCTTTAAATTGTCTTATTTCTTACAACAAATTTATGCATCGTCGATGAGGGAGATTTGTCGTCTATTGGACGACTTTCTCTTATATTCCAATTAAGGCAAGTAAATTGATGATAACAAAATTACTATAAATATTCGTAAGCCACTTACTATCCATTAAAAAGAATCAGTTTTTGTCTACTGACATCATCAACTTCAAAAACTTTATATACAGGATGATGTAACCAGCTTCCCCACTGAACAAAATGTACATAATTTTTTTAAGAGTAATGACCTTCTAACTTAAAATTAGAACTAATCGTTTTTATTCATTTTAAATCATGCTTGTAGAACAGAAGGAAGCAAAATGAAACAAGGAATTAATCTTATAAGATAATGAGAGAAATCTAATTCAAACTCTCTTTATCAGTAGACAAAGAAGTAAACTAGATTAAAAATAAGAAATATAACATTCGTTTCCATTCGATTACGAGATATAGGTATCATTATTTTAAACTTATTGCAAGATAGCTTATTTTAAAATTTACTGGATAATAATATTCTTCTAATATCTCTTATAATTCTAATAATATAACCTTCAGTATTTAAATAAGAAATGAAATTGTTCGTACAACTGCCCAGAGCATAAGATTTCGTCCAGAATGTGCATTACTCAATCATAACATGTGGATGTGTCAAATTTTCTGAACGATGTGACATTTTTCTTTTAACATCACGAATTCTCATTTTTGGTTTTGGTATCTTTAAAAAAATTTCATTAACAGTTTTATTGAATAAGATCGGTTTCAATTTTGGCACTAGAAATGTGTAATATCACAAGGAAATATGTGAGAAAATCATCTATTGTCAAAGTGATCATAGTCAACGACGTATTACAATAGAAATGCAATGCATTGGAAACTCTATTGAACCCGAATAATCACTATGAACATAAAATTAAAAATTTGCACGTATTCCCTTTTTAACCAAGAAGAACATGAATCAAATTAATATTCGAAAGGTGTTTACCTGAGACGATGAATTTAACATTTCGTAAATTCTTAATATATATAATATATATATAATTTGCAAACATTCATTTACCTTAATGTAATTACCAAAATTGTTTGTTTTAAAATATGTTCTAAAATATTCGACAGATATTTTCCTCATTGATATTAGGCGACAAAGCACTCGTAGTAATGTTATTCATCTTTGATTTATAATTTATAGTTAAATTAGAAATCTGTAAATCTCTGATGATTTTATACTTTAATGAAAACCTTTAATAAAGCTTTAATGAAAATTGCAGTTACTGTTTCTACCGTCGATTACACAGAAAATCAAATTAATTTCGGCTAATGGATCGTCATATTTCGAGATTTAGACTATTTTGTCGGAAAGTCGTTCACTCCTCCCACTTACTGTGTCTAATTAATAGATTTACGTAAAATTTGAATAAGAATTTTTGTCCTCACTAATTTTTTAGTTTTCATTCTATTTGAATAAAGAACAGAACACAGATAAATAAAGCTAACTAATTTTAATAATTTTCCTAAAATTATTTTAATAAGAAATTATTGTCTCATTTCCTTTCTTATACATTATAATGAAGACAGAAACATTCTGTAAAGAAGAAATTTGTATGCTTGCAAGAAATAGACGATCTTTACCGGTGACGTATTGAAATTAATTCATTAGAATTTCATATTAATTAAATAAGCTTTTATTCATCAAGAACAAAAGATGTTAAACTAAAATTATATTTATCAACGATAATTATCTTGTACAATTTATTAACAAAGTAACTGTAAAGAACAATTCGCTTGTCCAAAGTTACGGACTCAATTTGGTAATTGATTATACCAAGTTAATTGATTTAGAGCGAGGAAGAACAAAAAGTTTCTAGACAAGAGATCAAAATTGATGAAGTTCTTTTATAAATCTTCAGACAGATAAAATTATCATGATAATCGCCTCTAATATGTTTCATAATATGTGTGTTACTTTTATGCACCTGATCCTTTTTTATCGTTTAGAACTAAATATAAACCGTTAATATCTTCTCCCAGTCAGTAATTAACCAGTTAAAGATAAACCATAAAGAAAACGGACCAAGTCATCAAGTGAATTAAAAGTAATATAAAGTTTAAAATGACCTACAACAATTTAAAAAATATTTTGATTTATTAAAATAATAGATATTAAAGATTTTTAAGGGTTTAGTTTTGGGAGCATCATCAAGGTAAGTTCACTAATGGATAGCACATAAAATTTTGGATTTTTGAAATTTAAAAAACTACATACACGTAGTGAATAATTCTGAACAACATAAAATGCCATTCTTAGACGAACCACAATATCTTAAAGTTGGAAATAGTCCATCTTTTTTTTGTTAAGAATATAAAACGTGCTCAATTTATACTAACAAGAACAAGTCACACCCCGGTTGAATAATCTTAGAAATTAAAAATAATTGGGTTGTCGACCATTGGGAAGATCTTCAAACTGGGCGCACGAGACACCTTTCGCGGTTTTCATTATTACGCCTTAAGCTATAAATATGAAATGGGTTAAAGCGAAAAAATACAGGAATTTTGAAAATAAATTACTCATTTTAAGTTTATTTAAAACGCATGCTTTCATAATTAAGTAGTAGTATAGATACTGTGTTAAATTTCCTGAAACATTCTCGAACTACTTTGGACCTCCTTGAACCTAGCGACTTCATTCAATTCAAAATTTGTTGAATAATTCATCTCATAATACTTCAAATGCAATCTCGAAATCAATTTACTCATCAACATAATCAGATTTAATAAATGAATAAATAATCATATTCTTAAATTTAGGTGAATTAAATTTGAAAGTGGCATCCGAATTGAATGAATAGTCAATTTTCTTAAAGAGAAATTTGTATTGACGAAAGAAATTGTTCCACCGGGAATAATCATAAAGTCAACCGAATTGTTAATGTTTTTATGACCTGACCAGATATCTATTTGGGACAATTTTATTAGTGAAAAGCTTCGATGATGTTCTCGATATATTCCTCGAATATGTTGTTTGTTCGGCAAATCCGTATATGGATCCCGGAAGGGGGTTATGGTGTGGGCTGCAGTGTTGTTCGATGGTCGTTCCGATATCATTTTTCTTGAAGGGTCGATTGACGCCGAAAAATATATCGATTGCTTAGCAAGCAATGTGACGCCCATTCTCTTATGGAACAAAAAGATTTGATTTTTCAGCAAGATAATGCGCGTCCACATGTTGCAAAAATCACCAAACAATATATGGAAGAGTTAAATTATAAAGTGGCCGGCCGTGGTTGAGTCGCCAAGTTTACGACGAAAACATCCAATTTTCGACCGTTGAGGATTTAAAGGCCGCTATTCAAAGAAATTGGTTAAAATTACCGAATGAATTAATACAAAAACTGATTCTATCTTTTCCTAGTCGTTTTTCAAGTTTACCATGTATTATGATTGTCTTTAAAATTTCTGAACGCAATATATTTCCAAATCTCCTCACGGAATCAGGTAAATGGATCAACAAATGAACATTGATTGTTGAATTATATCGATAAAATTTAGCAAAATTTTTTACAATATCGAATGAAAAAATACTAGTTTGGAAACTGCTGAAAATTCTCAAAGCTTTCACCAAGCACATAACATGCTGGTAAATTGGCCGATGAATGAGAGATTTAAGAAAACGAGCACGATATAAAGTATCATACTGTCGCTTTATATATTTCACAATGAATTATAGAACGTAATCTTCGTGAAAATAAATTTTTTGGACATATTTTGTAATATTTTTAGATTTTTTTGTCCACTGTTTTGACTAGGGATATAACATTCATAAATTTTATTAGATTTTGATAAAATTTCGTCACTAACCACTTTATTAAAACCGATCTACAGATTCCAAACCGGCTTTGATGTCTAGAAATCGCCGTCTATCCATCTGGTAATACCTCTTCTTCAAAAAACTCTTTTTGAGCTTGAACGCGTAGCAACGAATTGTTATGGGCGGTTTTTAATCAGCCGAATAAAAGAAAGATTTAACCATACACGATGGCGACATGGCTCCATCCCATGCTTAGACGTAGTTTGGATGATTGCAAAGAAATCGATTTCGTAAAGTCCATCAACTCATTCTGTGAAAAAAATCCTCGGTTCCGAGCAAACGGTGAATAGCCACCGACCAGAATGCAACTCCACTGGCGGCTACATGGATCTGTTGGCCAAACGACAAATATCTTCACGAACCACTGAAAATAGTCTAGATGGGGAAATAATTTAACTTTAAGTATTAAATCTTAATTTTAAAATTTTTCTTATAATTATTAATAATAAAAGTTGTTATTATTAGTTTAATTAATAACAAAGATTACCTAATCTATCTACTACTAATGAGAAACTATAATTAATTAATTAACCAAGATCAACAAGTGAGACACTGTAAATGTAACTTAATCATTACATTTACAAGAAACAGGAGAGACTGTCTCTGGGACTTATTGTTGCCAAATAACTAATCACACATTGATCACATGGTGCAATTCCTTTACATTATTAGATTAGCCACATTAAATGACCTTAGGATAATTATAAAATTAATTGTTCAATTATAATTAATAAATTAATAATCGAAGTTAATATAG
This sequence comes from Seison nebaliae, assembly GCA_023231475.1. NCBI lineage: Eukaryota > Metazoa > Rotifera > Pararotatoria > Seisonacea > Seisonidae > Seison > Seison nebaliae. The sequence goes on along the minus strand of JALJEE010001737.1, from coordinate 1,456 downwards.
ATAAGAGACGTAAATTATTTGAATATATTTTTGAAAAATATTTTTCAAGAATAGTTGAGGGAAGTTAAAAAAATATTATCTCAGGGTCCAATAACTTCTCTCTCTACAACTTCTCGTCCCATCCGAAATACCAAACCAGCTGGTCTTCCTCCAATTATTGGGAATTCATCAGAACACATTGATGGAATGGCAATGGTCCCGAAGAAACGGTCAGTTATTGTCCGTGGCTTTGCAAAGAACATTTTCATCGACACAATGGTTCAATTTCTTCACAATAAGGGAATCATTAATCCAGTGGTTTTAAAAACGGTTTCTTTCGAGCAATCAATTTTCCACCGTCCAGCAACAACAATTGACAGAAACCTTTATTCCCGAACTAAGGCCTTCCGGGGTTATGATTAAAAAATTCTTTTTTAAGTCGAAGGGCAAAGCCTGGTTAAAAAGGGACTTCTCCGGGAATGAAAATAGACTAATATCTTTAACTGATAATATTAATTTCTCTTCTTCTTCTACCTCCCTGAGGACTCAATCTTCCACCACTATTTCTCCTATATCATTGGATGGAACTCGTATATCAATCGTCTCGTTCAATTGCCATGGTCCTTCTAACCTCCTCTGTTCGTTGGACGACCTTCTTAAATTCGACGTAATCCTATGTTAATGGACCTGGTTGGTTGATCCTCCTCCTCAATGGCTAAGAAGCAACTCTCATCGCAAGATTACGGCTTCTGTGTCTTGCAACTCGTCGGGTTACGGTAGGCCTTCTGGTGGATTATGAGGCTTTATACGTAATTCTTTAAACTTTTCATGTTTTCGAGAAATCGGAAGTATTGCTTTCTCTTTCAAATTATCGGATATCGTGCTTTCCTTCCTCATAACACCTTTTCATTTATCTCTTCATGACATCGCTCATGGATCGATCACAACATCGTGTCTTCTTCATTGAAAAGGTACGTGCTGGGATGTTCTCTATTACATGACTCTATTCCTTCTTCTCTCTCCGATCATATTCCACCCTCACTAGATTTCGTTCTACAGAACTCAGAGGCTAATCGTAATTACGTGAGTATGGCCAACCGTTCCCCTTCCTCCAATGATAATGGGCCTCAAACTTTCCGTTCATTATGCAAACTTCCTGAAGTCCTTAAATATTGGTTATCTAATATGATGTCGAATATTCTCGTCTTTCACCCAAATGTCCACGGATATAGTTACGATACGAGATATTCCCTTCTTTAATGTCGATCTCCGTCCAAACGACTCCTCGATGTTCCATTCCACGCTCTTCACTATCGAAACTATTATCCCATCCTGCACCCAAGTACAATTTCCTGTATTAATATATATGATATAACAGGAAATGAGAAAAGAAACCGGGAAAAGCTGGGAAGACACGTATAAAAAAATAAAAAATTTTTTTGTATGTGACATATATTATAATAAGAAGTCATATATG